>CABHPH010120366.1:25819-75479 GCA_902168325.1 Peromyscus nudipes
TCTGTCACCCTCCAGTCCCACAGCTGCTCAGACCCAACCAAGTAAACGCAGAGACTTGTATTGCTTACAAACTGTATGGCCGTGGCAGGCTTCTTGCTAACTGTTCTTATATCTTAAATTAATCCATTTCTATAAATCTATACCTTGCCATGTGGCTCGTGGCTTACCAGCGTCTTCACATGCTACTTGTCATGGCAGAGGCTGGCAGTGTCTCCCTCCACCTTCCTATTCTCTCAATTCTCCTCTCTGTTAGTCCCGCCTATACTTCCTGCCTGGCCACTGGCCAATCAGTGTTTTATTTATTGACCAATCAGAGCACATACAGACCATCCCACAGCAGGGGACACTCCACATTGCTGAACTACAGCATGTGAAATGGCGACAGTGCCATCTTTGCAGGGCTAGTATGCAAAGCAAGATTTGGTGTGATTTTTCTCGGCGCTCAGTAAGCTTTTGTCATCACTTGGGATGCTATCAAAAATGGCAAGGGCTGGGTAACTTCTAAACAACAAAACCTTTTTCCCCTCACGGTTCTAGAGGCTGAGAAGTTCAAATGACAGTCCTGATTACACTCAGTATCTGGTAAGCACCTGTTTTTCTTTTTCATAAGCATTACCTTTAGCTGTGTCTTGACATGGTGGGAAAAGGAAGCTAGTTCTCGGGGACCTCTTTCAGAACAGGGCTAACCTCATTCACAAAGACCCCATCCTCAAGGATTTACCATTTCCCATCTCCACCCCTTTGGTGTCAGAATTCTAAATATGAATTTGAAGGGGGAACAAACAGACCACAGCAACACTTATCAGATAGAAATTGTTATTATTTATCACACAAGATTCATTTTGGTCATATATATGAACAAACATACCCATGTATGTGTGTCTGAACATATATTCTTTTGTTTGTTGTTTGTTTTTCGAGACAAGGTTTCTCTGTGTAGCTTTGGAGCCTGTCCTGGAACTCACTCTGTGACAAGGCTGGCCTCGAACTCACAGAGATCTGCCTGCCTCTGTCTCCCGAGTGCTGAGATTAAAGGCGTGTGCCACCACTGCCTGGCCTGACACATATTCTTAACTATCATCTGTCACACATCTACCTCCCTCCCAAGTCATTTTGGCTTTCATGTTTTGTCCTCACTCCAACTAGGTTGGATGTGAAATGAAGGACTATGGTAGAGTGAGGAAAAGCATAATGAAAAACAAACTCTCATAAATTAACTGGAGCCAAGCCTCTCCTACATTCCACTTTGGTCCTACTAACAGATAGGCTTGACATCAAGTTCTGTAATCCACTGTTCCTGGCCTTTATTCTTATTGCAAACACAATGCTAAGATGTATAAGGACAGTAATTTATGACATATTTCCAATTTCTCATGAGAACAAATGGAGTGTATTGTCTATTTTCACCTTACTTGAAGTTGCTAAATCATAGCATGTGTGTGTTACACTGAAATATATAAAGCTGGAACAATGTTAATTTTTTCCTGCCATTTCATATTCCCCAGATGTACTTTTAATTGTTTTCTTAAATAAAGCTATTTAAATCCTAGGGGAGGAACCTCTATACTTCTCATGCTTTTCTCATTTAGCAGAATAATACAAATAATAAATCATTTGATTCATTTTGCTGGTGCAGTCTCTCATCTGCCTCATACTCACTGAATAATTACTGAACTCCTACTGTGTACCAAACATTGTTCTAGACTCCGTATAAACAGAAGTGAAGCTTAGCTTCTTGTCTACTAGACTTGTTAAGGTGACTACCAGGGAATATGTATATTTTGTCGATGACTACACCATGGCCAGAAATAAACACAAAGTACCATGTGGTAAGACCAGAAAGAAAAAATATTTTATGTAAGACAAAAGGGGAGTTAGGAAATGTAATACTATGGAAGTCATATTTCCACTGAATGTGAAAAGATAAATAGATACAGGTAATTGATAAATAGAGGGAAAGAATTCTATGTGGAGAGAGAAAATTCTGAGCAGTGGCAGAGAGAGCTGAGACTCTGGGCATCCTGACTATGGACAGAGCTGCTCTGAGATGGAAGTGTCCAGGCGCAGAGAGAGACAAGCAGAGTAAGAATGTGGGCAAATGGCCTGGAATGCACATGGAAGGATCATTTTACTGTTTCCCGCCAGTCTCTAATATATTGATAAGGTCTAATGACGGGCTATTAACAGTGATTCAAAATAAAGAAATGGAACTCATGCAAGTCTAGGAATAAACTGAGTTTTCACAGTAAGGAAACCATGGGGATTCTGAAACATGAAATCTTTTCCTTGTAGTTTACACACCAGAAATAGCTGTAAACTATTTGTAAGACACTTTCACTGCCCCATCTACCATACAAGAATGTGTATTTTACAAGGAGGGGCATCTGCACAGGTAGGGTGTAAATAAGAGATGTGGGATTTCAAAGAATCAAAGATAGAATTGACAGAAGATGGGAGAAAACTTGTTTGTAGAGATTTATATCATATAGGGGGAATATTTGAAAAAATGCAAAAAAAAATAATTTCAACTAGTATGTAGAATAATCTCATAAGCTAGCACAATCCCTCCCCTATCTCCTAGGAACTATAATATTGATAGGAAGAATGCAGAACTGAAATGAACTGGTTTGGTTTGGTTTTTTTAGCATACCAATAAACCAAAGAGATAATGGAGGCAGACAAGATAATGAATATTTTGAAATTTAGTGTTAGAATTTCCAAGAGATAAATTATGAATCATCCATGAATAGAAAAAAGACAAATATATTTTGGGTCAGAACCGTTCACATCCCCTGGCTGCAGTCTATTACAATGTTGTCTAATTATTACCTGATCTCTAGCTGGCCCAGCAAGGTGTTGGTGAAAAGAAATGTCTGCGTTCTCCAAACAGAAAGCCTCCACTGTTCGGGCAGTTCGGGAATTAGGAGACCATGTTTTAGTCCTGGCTATGTCCTTAATATCCAGGTAGCTTCCCCCTTCCCCAACTTCAAAATGAAGTGGTGGGAGGGAAGATCTAGAGGTCTTCCAGACTCCAGAGACTGAAGTCCTAGGAAGTAGAATTCACTCGTTAATTGACCCACTCCAGTGATATTTACTTAATTTCTCATCTGTGCCAGATGCTGGGGATGCTTTTGAGTCTACAGCCGCTGAAGAGATCATCAGAGTCCTTGCTTCTCTGGAGGTCCCACATTCATGAGGGGAAACAAGACACCAAGAAGTAAGTGAAAACGTGTTTTGCTAATAACACAACTGTGGCGTCCACACATTATCAACTGCTGCTAATGCATGGAGAGAATGAGGAGCCTGGCTATGCATTTGGAGGTCTGTGCATAGACCGATGAGCAATGCAGAATGGGCCTTGTCAATCGTGCCTAGTTGGCTAATGAGTATTCACTGTTCGTAGATGCTTGATATCCTGTTCTTTGTAGATTGACCCATAGAAATTAGGCAGAATTTCTTCCTAAATGTGGCTGTAATCTGGATATTGTAGAAAGAATATTAACATGAAAAGATGTTATTTACTTGGTTTTTCTTAGGGTGCCATGAAGAAGAAGAAAACAGAAGAGCAGGGTAGGCTCAGGAAGACAAGGAATTCCAAGATGCCTTATAGGCTTACATTTAGACTATCTATAAACACCTCAGTGTCCACGATCCTCCTCCATTAACTAGCAAATGTATCTGTCTGTTCCTAGTTCATGTAGAAAATTTAAAAGCTAACTTACAATCTCCCTAAATATGAGATGTCACACTGCCTACGAGTGCTGAGTTTATTCACGTATAATCTAAAAAAGAAAAACAGTGCTATGACATGCCACTCCGCAGTGACCACACCTCTGTAAAATCACAGGTAGATGGCTTAGGCCACCAGGTAAAAATACATCCCCAAGGTCATTGATTCTCTTATCAAATTTGATAGGGAAGTTGCCACTTCCAGTCATGTATAATGTACTTTAAATAGTTCTGAAAGGTAGGAAGCAGAAATACAAAATAAGGGGTAAACAGTTCAAGCTGTGGATGATGACAGGTGTGCACCTCCTTCATACATGTTCTCACCTAGGGGATGTGGAGATAATGAGGTATCCCACCAGACTTCTTCAAGAGAGGGCTTCTCTTTATGTTGGTTTTACTTCAATTTAGAAAAATGAATAGGACAAATTGTGCTTCCCCAAGAACAGGGATGCCTTGGTCCCCAGACTACTAAGCATACCAGCTTCCAGCAGGACAGCTGCTGCTTAAGCAAGACCCTCTGTGCAGGGAGAGAAAGGGAGAGCAAGGGGAGTGAGGGGAGCAGGTGGGGGATATGAGGGGCTGAAAGCAATTGAGTGAAGGGAGCTAGGGAGTGAGAGCAAGATGCAAGCTTCTAAATTTTTTTTTACTTTTTTTTAAAGATTACAATCACAAAATGTCTCCCTTCCTCTTCCTCCCTCCAACACCCCCCCCAAATACCTCTTCCCACTCTCCTTTAAATTCTCCTTTTTTTCACTAATTGTTATTGCAGGGTGAACTCTTAATTGATGAGCCAGCTCTCCACACACCTCCCAAACAACTTGAACCCTTGGGTATAGCCAAATATTTGTTGATGACTAGCATAGTTCTCTATGTACCCCTTTCTCTTTTAACTAGACGCCACTATCTCCCCCCATTCTCCACTCTTTCTTTTGAACTATTTTTAGGCAAAATTCTCATAGGCATCCACTACCTCAATATATAGTGATCATCCATAGTTCCTTAAAGCTAGCATGATAGCTTTTAACTTATAGATATCTGTAGCTGGAGCTTTCCTGTGTCCTGCCCGGTCCTCCGCAGTCCCGACAAATCTCTCTCATCCGTGGTCTTGCAGCCACTCAGACCCAAGTAAACACACAGAGGCTTATATTATTTAAAAACTGTATGGCCTAATGGTTCAGGCTTCTCGCTAGCTAGCTCTTATATCTTAAATTACCCCATTTCTATTAATCTATGTTTTGCCACATGTTCTGTGGCTTACCAGTCTGCCGTTATGTTGTTCCTCCATCAGTGGCTGGTGTCTTTCTCCATCTTCTTCCTGTCCCTCTGCTTGGATTTCCTACCTGTCTCTAAGCTGCCTTACCATAGGCCAAATGGCTTTATTTATCAATCAGTCAGAGCAACACATATTCACAGCATACAGAAAGACATCCCACAGTAGGTATTCTCTAATTATTCTTAACTTTAGTTATTACCATTAGTCAGACATATGGGTGGTAATACCCATTAGACCCTATATATACTTGAAATATTTGTGTGATATTTTTGAGACAGAAATACTGACAGAGAATGCAAGAAGACAGAAGGAATTCATATGCTTAAGTAAAGACTGGTAGGCCATGGGAATCCACAGGCAGTTTATATGATTTCTGCTCAGATACCTGCTGCAAAGCAGTTGTGAAGGCTAATGCAATAGACACAACAACACGATACATACATGACCAACCTGGAGTGAGAAACCAGCCAGACCCATCCTGCCCACCTCCATAACTTAGGTTTAGTATTTCTTAAGATGTTACTGCTGATATTCTACGGGTCTGTGTGCTGCTAAGGTAGTACATGAATTTTAAAAGAATCAAGGTATGGGGAAGTAAGCCATACAGGCATTCAACCCAGGTATGATTTTGTAATTTGACATGTAAAATATTCACCATAGGATTCAAATGTGTGTTTGTGTTTATGTAGGAATAACTCAGATTTGTCTTTGGTCCCTCATTGATTCTTACCCTTGCATTCATTGGGAGCAGATCTTTTTTTTTTTTTTACTTTGTTTTTATTTATTCTTTGTGTCTTTCACATCATGCATCTCCATCCTATTCACTACCCATCCCTCCATATTCGCCCTCTGCCCCTGCATCACCCCCCTCCCAGAAAAAAAAATTAAGAGAAGAAAGAAAAAAGAAAAGAAAAATGGGGGGGGGGAATCTCCTCATGGAAGCTGTAGTGTGACACAGTGAGTCACACAGTAAACCCTTTTGTCCATCTGTCTTTCCTTGCAAGTGTCCACTGCAGAGTCATTGATCTGGGTCGAGGCCTCTGGCTTCTGCTACACTATTGGTGCTGGGCCCTCCCTGGGGCTCCTCTTGGTTTTCCCACTGCTGCCCTGTGGTGTGGAGGTCCTGCAGCTTTGGGTCTGTGTAGCCATAAGTTTTCTCAGGTCCCGCGCGGCCCAGCAATCCCACATTCCTCTGGTCCCACAGTCCCTCCGCTGCTTATAAAATAATCATTCAGAGGCTTAATATTAATTACCAATTGTACAGCCTACAGCAGGCTTCTTGCTAGCTAGCTCTTATAACTTAACCCATTTCTATTAATCTGTAGGTTTCCACGCAGCAATGGCATTACTGATCTGCTGGCATGCGGCTTCTTGGGCAGCAGGCTGGCATCTCCCTCTCCTCTCCTTTCTTTTCTCCGTATATCTGCTTAGATTTCCTGCCTGCCTCTAAGCTGCCTTGCCACAGGCCAAGGCAGCTTTATTTATCAACCAATCAGAACAACACATATTCACAGCATACAGAAAGACATACCACAGTAGGTTTGCAGGGCTAGTCTGTTCACGAATGCTCCAGCAGATCATGGGTGGGGTAGATGTTGGATTGGGCAACACAAAACCCTGGTTCTGGGCCTGGGTAGTTGTAGGGTTGGTCAGCCCGCCAGATCTCTCTTGTCCTCACCACCAGGGTGAGCTCTCCTGCACTGCCTAGGTGAGTTCACCCTTTGCAGTGATGAGCAAGGGGTGGGGCCAGTTCTCCTGCTTTCATGTCCTAAGGGTAGGATCTCTTACACTTACACCTTCAGAGCCAGTTCTACTGGGTTGCCCAGGCATGGTGTAGGGGCAACTCTCCCGAGTGCTGCAGCAGATGAGGGGCAGGGCTAGCTCTCTAGGAGCAGTTCTTAATGATGCCATCTACATCAATTGACTTACAAGCCCCAAATCTACAACATCACTCAACCCAGTCCTCTTACAAGCTCTATACTCATGAGTGATACCACCCACTAAACCTCCCACATCTGTCATACTTCACATGTCAAATCTGGATGAATCACTTCCTGTCTCAGTATGTTCTGCCTTAAGTATATTCTGGCCAGTGAATTACCACCACAATATATCTGCTCATCAAGACCAAAACGGGGCAAGGAGACAAACAACAAAGGTCTTAGTACTATCGATGTGCTCTTCTTCACTCTTTTTCCATCTAGCTCTAAGAACTGCCTCTTCAGACAAATCATTGACTGCATACACTATTTTAGCCATAGACCCCAGAAGAAGAGTAAACACACACAGTTACAACAAATATTTGATAACCGTTGATCACTTAATTTGTCAAATATAACACTTCATATATGCAAAATTGTTTTTGCTTCTTATGCTTTTGCTTGGCAAATTTCCTCTCATGCCCTAAGTGATGAGAGTTTTGATAAGACACTTGTTCTGCCATAAAATCTCATTTATTGAGCCACCACAGTCCCTTTTGATCTATATACTGTAAACCAGAAATGTGGAGTTTCGTTTTGCATTTGTTTTGTTATTTAACGGTGAATATCCCTTAGAAACTGCAGGAATAAGAGATGAGAGATTGGGTAAGGGTTTGGGTCTCACCACCCTATTTTCCTTGGCTTTGAAAGTCAGATTTATCTACGTTCTATATGGTTCTAAAACCACCAGTTGGCATAAATCTTGACAAAACAGAAGAAATGAAAATACTGAATTCTTTCCCTGCTGCTCTGCACCTTTTTGACATGACATTTGCATGTCATCTGTTTCTCTCTGAATATAGGAAACATGTTAGCATTTACGAAATTCTGACATTGATGCCCCACTTCGCCAAACCTTCACTGTCCACAATAGACGTGTCCAAATCTACTCCATCTCATCAGAGAAATGTATCTCATCTTAGAGAAAAGGCTTTTGCCGTGCACTGTTGTTAACCCTTATCTTTACTGGTGATGACAAGTGTCCAGGGAGAATTATGGGGAGAGGGAAGTTGATTGGGTTCATGTTCTTTGTGTTTAGTTCTGACAGGGAGATTTACATATCTGAAGGACACAGTCTGGCTCCCAGGCCTGTGAGATGGGAGAATAACCTGGTTCAATGTATGAACTTGTAGGTGCTCCGTGCTGGTCTGTGGGCCAGCTGTACTGACAGGCCTGGCAGCTTGCTGAGAGTGCAGAATCGGGCTCTGTCCCAGACACACATATCACCATCTTCCTGGGTTTTCATTATGAGATTCCCTATGTCAGTTAAAACGAGTATTAAAGCTTGAAATGAAGTCAAGCAATAAAAGCGTACGACTGAAAGAATACCGATAAAGCATGGAAAGTATTTTTCAAGATTTTGTTATTATTTGTGTATATCTGTGTGAGTGTATCCCAAGTACATTCCAATACCCAGAGAATCCAGAAGAGAACATTGAATCTCCTAGAGCTATCCAATGTGGGTGCTGGGAACCAAACTCAGGTTCTCTCAAAGGTAGAAATGCCATTGCTCCAGCCCCAAGAAAAGTATTTTTTTATGATAGTCCTAGATGAAAACTAAACAAGGTCTTAATCAACATGGAAAGGGAAAACTAAAACCAAGAACTTAATCTACTCAATCATTTCTCTAAAAGGAATCCATATTTACCACCGTACCTGTCTAAAAGGGTGGAGCCACAAGCACACATAACCCATCCAGAATCAAAATACTCAGGGACCAAATGCAGCCCCTTCTACCCATGGCCAAAGCTTAAGAGCTCCCCATACACTCAATGGTTATTCGTTTTCTCAAGACCCATATTCTAGTTCCATCATGCTTCTTACAGACTCAGAGATGAACATTACTTGGTAACTAATGAAGCTCTGTTCCAATTCCAAAGCGCTTTACTAGTTTGAGCAAGTCTTGTGTGGCTGCGTCTGCCCCTCAACCTTGTTATCATGGTTATATTCAGATTAAATGAAGAGAAGTCGGGGTATAAAACTTATCATCATTAGACTTCCAGCAGCTTGGCTCTCCATACTCTTCCCTCCTCTGTGAACACATAGCCTTCCTTCCTTTTACCCTTTGCCTCCTTCTGAGCTTGCCTTTCCCCTTCCTCTCTCCTTCTCTTCCCTTCCTTCTTCCCCCTCCTTCACTGCTCTCCATCCTTTTTCTCCTTCCCTCCCTCCATCTCTTCCTTCTTTATTCCCTCTCTCCTTCTAATTACCTCTGGACCATCATTAGCATGCCTCACAAACATCTCTTTGTTTTAACCATTGCGCAATATGCATACTCAGGAAGTATAATGTAAGAAACTCCCGTATATGTTCATCCGGATTGACAAGAATCCTCAGAGAACACGACCACGATTTTCCTCAAATATAATGAGATGAGGGATTAAGGAATGCCAAAGGGCTAGGATCAAGGGGTAGAATATCCGTTTTCCAGAATCACTGTAGGAGTTTTAAATAGAGCCCATCTTTGTGTCTGACTCTGTGTCCATTCATAAGCAACAGTGGTCCTTCTCTTTTGATAATATACTGGTGGAAATTCCCTGCATCCTAGCCAGCAGTGAGGAATGTTGCTTAAAGCAGGATTACTGATGCCTTTAAATCATACTGTGTAAAGCTGCCTATGTACGGAAGGAAAAACAAAACCTAGCTCGACGTTTTTTAAAGTAGAGGGCATGCATCTTGAGAACGAGGAGGGGGCCATAGCAAGTGCATTAAATTGCAAATTAGAGACTTCCGGAGCTATGCCTGTGTTCTGCTTACTATAATGCCAAGTGAAGACTGGGGATGTGACTGAGTTGGGCAGCACTTCTCTAACAAGCCCAGCGCCAGAAATAAAACCAGGTGGTTTCCTTCATGTCCCAGATCCCTCATTTCCTTAGCTGTACAATGACAGATTCTACACTACAAGTCCTTTCAACTCCAGCCTCATTTGTTATATGGAGATGATTTCAAAGGGAGACCTAAAGTGAGTTTTAAAGGAAATTAACAAATGAACAGGGAAAGGAGCCTGGGATAAAGTAGCTACAAATGCGTTGGTTGAACAGATAATCCAGTTCTTGCCTAAGAACAAATGAGATCAGTTGAACTGAGGAATTCCTGCCGTGCTTGTGGTCTCTGGTTCTGTATGAGGAGGAGGCTGTCCTTCCCTCTTTCCTCCCCAACAGGTTAGAACCTCACCCGGTAACTCTGCTGAATTTCAGTGTCGGCTCCGGTGCCTGGGAATGGAATGGGTGTGTCTGGGGGAGGGGGTGTCCATTGCTAGGAGCCAGGGACTGTTGAGACCAGTGTTCTCTGCAGCTTCCTAAAGACTGCGTGACAGCTGTCGTCCAGCATGACCTCACTGCTTGCTTTCCTCATGCTTCCTGTGCCAGTGGAAGACGGGACAATGTGGATGGCCTCAGCAAGGGTCCCGATCACTCTCCGCAAAGCCTTGCAGCTTGGCGGAAATAGTCCCCTTGTTGGAATCTTGAAGACTGAGAACTGGAGAGGAAGGACGCCCACCTTCCCCTGTTGTCTTTCAATACAATTATTTCAGGGATATTATCTGCAGCATCAAGTCTAAAAGCCTTTGCCACTGGCTACTCTTTCACTTCGGCGGAGCCCGAGCAAACCCTACAGTTCAAAGGTCATACTTCTTCACAAGGCTGCTCAGTGGAAAGGCCTGTGTTCACACAGAGCAGTGCCCTGTAGCATTTCATGCTCTTTAGAGTGCGCACTGTTGGCAGGGCAAAACAACTGTAATTCTTTCCACAGCTGCAGAAGAGCCTGTGTGGGTCACGTCACCAGGTCTAGTGGCAGTCAAAAGGCCACAGTTCCAAACAAATTAGGTCCAGTTACATTAAGACTCAGAAATTCAAGACGACCAAATTTCATATGCGCACAGCAAAACGATCTTATTTCTAGAAAGTACAAATTGAATGTTTGTAGCGCTGTGTGAAATACGCATCACATTTACTAATTTCATTCGACAGTGGTTTATTTGGCCAGAACGCACAGTACTGTGCATGTGCCAGGAAGATTGCTATTTAATAAGCAGGAAAAAATGGAGCTCATAAATGTTTGTGGAGGACTGGAATGTTCTACACTAAGATGAAATTTCAGTGATGTATTATTTAAAAATTATAACAACACTTTGGAATTTGAAATGTCTGATTACTGTGGACAATAAAGCTATGTACAAACAACTTCTGTTCTAGGGAACTCAGCAGCTCCGGTCTCTCCATGGCATGCAGAGGAGTTCAAACTCAACACAAATGGACAAGACTTTCCAGCGGACTCCTGTCAGTCAGTCACAGGGCTTCGGCGGGAGTTTGTGTTTCTGAAGCATTGGGCAAAGGATAGCAAAGAAAACACATAGGGAAAGGTTGAAGGGGCTAAGAGATCTTCAGCCAGAAGTTGTTGTCAGCAAGCTGCTGGGGTGGAATGTCGGCAGCAGCAACGCGTGTTCTCTGGGTGCAGGCAGGAAACGGCATCTCTAAGCACGTCTCATTACTCAATGCATGAAAGTGCTGACGGGAACAGCTGGGCTTTTTCAGAGCTTTTACCCTTCAGTTAGTCTGGATAAAGTAACGTGCTCTAAAGCTAATTGTAGGTTGTTTTTAAATACAGAGTGAGGGATCTCCAGTTTATGAGCCTTCTTTTTTTTTTCCTTAAAGGATAAAAGTAGCAAAAGTGTGTGTGTGTGTGTGTGTGTGTGTGTGTGTGTGTGTGTGTGTGTGTAAGTTTGGGGTAGATGAATGTGTATGTGAGTGTATGTGTGCACACATTTGTATGAGCTTGGGATGGGTGAATGTGTGTGAGTGTGTGTATGAGTGTGTATCAGTGTGGGATAAGTGAATGTGTGTGTGTGCATCCATGTGCATAAGATGGGGTAGGTGAATTGTGTGAGTATGTGTGTGTGTTTGTGAGATATTGCATATGTGAATGTGTGTATGACTGTGTGTATGCATCCATGTGTCTGAGTATGGAGTGAATGTGTTTATGTAAGTGTGCACGTGTGTGTGTGTGTGTGTGTGTGTGTGTGTGTGTGTGAATGTGGGGTGGCTGAATGTGACTGTGGTGTGATTGTGTGTATTTGTGATTTATGTGAATGTGTGTATGACTGTGCATATACACACATGTCTATGTATGTGCATGAGTGTAAGGTAAGTAGTGTGTGAGAATGTGTATGTGTGTGACAGTATGTGAATGTGTGAATGACAGTATATGTATGTACACGTGTGTGTATGAGTGTAGGGTGAGTGAATGTGCAGATGAATGTGTGTAGCTGCCTGAGTGTATGTACATGTTAGTGAATGTGTGGGTATGTCTGTATGAGTGCTTATCAGTGTTCAACAGATAAATGGATAGCAGAAGTGTAGTGCATCTACACAATGGAATTTTATTCAGCCATAAAATATGAAATTTTCAGGTGGATCTAGACAATATCATATTAAGTGGGGCAACCCCAGCTCTGAAAGACAAACATTTCGTGTATCTACCATATGTGGATGCTAGCTTCTAATTCACATACATTTATATTTCTGTGCAAATGAGTGTACATAGAGGCAGGAAACGGAAAAGAACCACAAGCAGAAGGGAAGAGGGCATAAGACAGATGCATGGGCAATGTAGTAGATAAGTGTGACTCTAAGGTATAAGGGAAGATATTGGGGATAGAAATACCTAACCCGGAATGAGGAGGAGAGAGGTAAGAAGGGGGGAGACTCAGAATTTTAATATACCTGAGTGAAAATGCATTAAGGAAACATGCTACTTTGTAAGATAAATTTTAGAATCCAGCAGAAGGATTTCTGTATTATGTGGTAGTTCCACATTTATTTGTGTTTGTTTTTAAAGGTTTATTTTTATTGTGTGCCTGTGAGTCTTTGCCTGTGTGGATGTATGTGTACCACCTGATTGGTGTCCATGGAGCCTGGAAGAGGGCACCAGATACCCTAGAACTGTGGTAAGTGGCCTTGTAGGTGCTGGAAATTGAAACCAGGTCCTCTGTGAGAGCAGCTAGTATTCTTATCTGCTGAACCATCTCTCCAGCCCCTTATTTTTATTTTGGGGGGAGTTTTCATATTAGCACTCATAATGGTTATACTATTTTATACTCCCACCATGGGTAGACAACTGTCCATGACCTTCGCTCCAATCCCTGACTGAAACTTGCAAGTTTCATCATCTTTTTGATAATATCTTTTCTAACAGGTATAAGATAATATTACACTGTGATTTTAGTTTTCAATTCCTTGATGACTGGGGATATTGAATGCTTTTGATGTACCCGTTTACCGTGTGTGTGTGTATCCACATCTTATGCCCATTTTTAATTGGGTTATTAGCTTCCATACTATTGAGTTGAATTTTTTATGTGCGTGGGAAACCATCCCCTTGCTAATTGTATTTCTCACACTCTATAGTTTTTCTCTTCATTCAGTCGATTGTTTCTTTAGGTATACAAAAAACTTTTCCATGTAATACAATCTCAATTGTCAAAGTTGGGGGTTTTATCTCTGTTTGCTTCTAGTAAGTTTCACAGAGTAAGGCCATTGTTTTAAGTCTTTAGTCTATTTGAGTTGATTTCCTAATGAGATATGGCATAAGGATAGGCATTCGTCTTTCTACATCTGAATATTTAGTTTTCACAGCACCATCCATATATTGAACACACTTCTCATGTTGTGTGTTCTTGACAAGTGTGTAAGCAATCAACTGACAGCTAAGTGCACAGATTTATTTCTAGGTTCTCTAATCTTTTCCAGTGGTCTATGTGTCTTTTTGAAATGTCAATATAATGTCATTTTGATTATATAGCTTTGCAATATATATATGATCAGGTAGTGTGATGTCCCATTTTATTCCTCTTGCTAATGATTTCGTTGGAAGTTTTAAACTTTTGTAGAACTTTCAGGGTTGTTGTATCCACTCTAAGAAAAAAAAAAAAAAAAAAAGAGGCAAGTCCAAGCCCTTCCGCCTGCCTCAACAAAGTCCACTCATACACCAAAGATGGATTCTGACCCTACTGCCAGGGGGCCTCCCAAGCAAATCAAGCTACACAAATGTCTCACCATGCAAAGGGCCTAGTCCAGTCCCATGTAGGCTCCACAGCCATTGATCCAGCTTTCATGAGTTCCCTCTAGTTTGGTTTGGTCGTCCCTGCATGTTTCCCCATCATGATCCTAATGCACTTGCTCATAGAATCCCTCTTCTCTCTCTTTGACTGGACTCCTGGAGCTCTGTCTAGTGACTGGCTGTGGATCTCTGCATCTGCTTCCATCAGTCATTGAAGAAAAGTTCTTGCCTTCTTGTGGGAGGGAGTGGGGGATGGGCTGGGAGGGGAGGCTGGGG
The DNA here is from genome assembly GCA_902168325.1 of Peromyscus nudipes. Classification (NCBI taxonomy): domain Eukaryota; kingdom Metazoa; phylum Chordata; class Mammalia; order Rodentia; family Cricetidae; genus Peromyscus; species Peromyscus nudipes. Next base: position 40,130 of record CABHPH010120366.1, read on the forward strand.
GGGGCGGGAGGAGGGAAGAAGGGGATCTTTGATATCTTTGATTGTTGTGTAAAATGAATGAAAAAATTTTACTTAATAAAAAAATAAAGAAAAACACTTTTTGAAGTTAAATAGAGAATGTATCAAATATTTAGATAACTAGTGACACCGTTTTAGCAATATCAATTCTTCTAATTCATGAACACTATACATCTTTGATTGGTCATATCTTCTTTAGTTTGTAGCTGCAGTTTTCCTGGTCCTGCCCGGCCCACGATCAGGACAAATCTCTCCCACTAACGTCCCCCAAGTAAACACACAAAAACTTATATTACTTACAAACTGTATGGCCATGGCAGGCTGCTTGCTATCTGTTCTTATATCTTAAATTAAGCCATTTCTATAAATCTATACTTTACCATGTGGTTCATGGCTTACCAGTATCTAACATCATGCTTCTCCTCATGGTGGCTCTCCTCACCTCAGCCTTCCACCTCCCAGAATTCTCCTCCTCCTTGTCCCGCCTACACTATCCTTCCTGCCTGGCTACTAGCCAATCAGCATTTTATTTATCAATCAATCATAGCAACATATATTTACAGCATACAGAACATCACACAGCATTAGTTGTTCATCTAAATTGTATAGATTTCAGTATATATATATCATTACCTTATTTGCTACATTTAAAAAATGAAATTGTTTTCTTCATTACATTATAGGTTGTGTACTGTTAATGTGTGGAGATGCTCCTTATTTTGTATGTTAATTTTAGAGCATGAAGCTTTACCAGTTTTGTTATTAGTTGATGGGTGTTTTGTTTTGTTTTTTGGTTAGAATCTTCATGCTTCCCTACATATTTGCAGACAAGGAGGAGTTAACCCCTTTCTTTCCAATGTCTTTCCCTTTACCTCCTTGCTTTAGCTGTTAGTAAAGTCCCATGTTGTATAGAAAGGGTGAGTATACTCATTCTTATCTTTTCCCAGATATTGGAGGAACATCTTTCAGCTTTTCCCACTGATCACAGTATGAGAGGAAGGCTTCAATATATGGTCATATTTCATTTTTATTGAGGTACATACTTCTTGTATATAGTATGCGGGGCTATTTTTAAATATTGTTGGATTTTGTTAGGTTACTTTCTGCATCTTATAAAGTGTCCAAATGGCTTTTATCCATTTTTATTAATGAGAAGCACCTCATTTAGATTTGTATATGTTGAATGCATGCTCTGTTGGGACAGGTCCTATTTAACCCTGACAAATGGTCTTCAGTATGCCACGGAATTCAGTTTCCTTGTATATCTATGAGATTTTTTCTTTCATCTGAGTTCATCAGGGACATTGGCTGACAATTTTCTTTTATTGTACTGTTCTTGTCTGATTTTCTTGCTAAGATAATTGTAGCCTCATTAAATATGTTTGGGAGTTTTCCTTAAGCTTTGAGGGTTTGGGTAAGAATTTTTTTTTTGTTTTATTTTGTTTTGGGGGGTAAAAATTTAAGAAGGACTACTATATGTTCAGTGGAATTCAACAAAAAAATCTGGGCATAAACTAGTGAAATAGACAGAAGAACAATAAAAGAATCAATGAAACAAAGAATTGGTTCTTAGAAAAAAATAAATAAAATTAAGGAGCTCTGAGGACAGAAAAAGTGAGGAAAGACTAGATTGTTCACTGATGAGAGGGTTTTAATCACTGAACTCTGTATTCATTACAGATTGTTCAAATGCTCCACTTTACAGCTGACAACAATGCTAACGTTTTAGGAAAATCGCCGTTGTGTTTCTGCTTGGTACAGGACCGTAGTGAACACGTGTCTGTGTCCTTTTTTGTGTAACTACATCAAGGTTTAAATAATGCAAATAAAACTTGCAAAAGTTACAGTTTGCCCAATTTAGCATAATTGTGTATCTGAGAAGGCCTCAATACATCAAAAAAAATAATGACACTATCACCTGCAAGAGTGTCCGTGTGTCCTTCTGTCATCCATCCCGCCCTCCATTTTACCTATAGGCAATTGTTGTCTGTTTTCTGTCCAGTACCCTCTGCATTTTCTAGAATTGTTGTAAGTGGAATATGAAGCAAGCATTCTCCTATTTGCAGATTTTTTTTTCCACTGTGCATAATAACTCTGCCATCCACCCTCCAATGTAATGTTTGCATTAATATAACCTCTTCACTGCCCAGCAATCCCCTTTGTGTGACTGAGTGACAATCTGTTGGTCCCTTCTACTTTTGATGGGAATATGAGTAGTTATCTGCCATCTTACAACCGATTCGAATGAATACAAATCTTCATTCCTCCATCTCCTTGACAAATTACCCTGGCTAATTTTAAAGCTTTTATATGTAAGTCATGATATGCCACTGAGAATTTAACCTGATGCTGGTTATATATAGATGTCAATGAAAGCACATGTAGCCCTATGTACACTTTTCCACTCAAAATTTTATTTATCACAGGCATGCTTTTTTCTTTGACTTTCCTATTTATTCTTTGTGTCTTTCACATCATGCATCTTGATCCCATTAATTTCCCTGTCCCTTTGTATCTGCCCTCTGCCCTTACAACACCCCCCTCAAAAAAAAAAAATAAAATTTAAGAGGAGAAAAAAAAGAAGGAAAGAAAAAAACACAAGAAAGAAAAATCAGTCTCGTGGAAGCTGTAGTGTGGCTCAGTGACTCACGCAGTAAACCCTTTTGTCCATTTATCCTTACTTGCAAATGTTCAAGTTCGAGGCTTCTAGTTTTGGCTGCACTATAGATGCGGGGCCCTCACAGGATAACTCTTGGTTATCCAGCTGTTGCTCTGTGTCCTGGGTATCCTACAGCTTTGGGTCTGCAGGACCAGTCAGTCCCTTCATGCATGCTCCAGCAGATCACAGATAGGGTGGATGTTGGGGTGGGCCAACTCACAACCCTGGTTCTGGGCCTGGGTTGCAGGGTTGGTCAGCCCACCAGCTCTCCCTTGTCCTCACCACCAGGGTGAGCTCTCCTGCAATTCCCTGGCTAGTTTACTTCTTGCAAGGGGGCGGAACCAGTTCTTCAGCTTCCAAGTCTTCAGGGTAGGATCTCCCACACTTCCCACCTTCAGGGCCAGCTACTGAGTTGCCTAGGTGAGGCGTGGTGTAGGGGCCTCACTCTCCAGACTGCTTCAGCTGAGGAGGGGCAGGGACAGCTCTCCTGCTCTTATGACCTCAGGGCCAGCTCTCCCACCTGCCTCAGGCGTTGATGGGCAAGGGGGAGAGGTCATCTGTCTCCCACACATACAGGCATGCTTTTCAAATGAGAAATGCCACTCACTCATTTGTGATTAGGCATTAATTGGGAGATGGATGCTACATCATACCCTGACATTTTTTGTGAACAGCAGAGGTCTTTACTCAGTAGCTCTCTGAAACCACATTCCCCACCCTCAAAAATATTTCCCAGCATGCCCCAAGGCAGCCACTGGCAATCAATCAGCCCTGAAACAGGAGGGGGATTGTACTAGCCTTCTTTGCTTTAGGTTCATGGTAAATATTTCCCAGCAAATTGTATTTGCCCAATTTCTAAAAATAAATTCACATTCCTATAATAGCTGGAGAAAATAATAAAACACTGAGGCACAGTGCCTAGCAATGCCCATTCTAGATCTTTCCAAGTTTACTAGACACTGTCTCTCAACTTAGAGAAAATTAACTGAGCATATAGCTAAACAAAGTGTACATATGGAGAAAAACAAAGATTCCTTTTCGAGGAAAAGCGTTTCTTTCTTGCCTGCTTCTCCTAAAAGTGCAGATCTGGAAGCAATTTAGCAAATCTATTGCATGTAAATTATAATTAACTTTGGACAGAAATCATTTTTTTAAAGAGGTAGATAAAGTCAAGGACAGGGAGGTTGTGTTCAAATCATAAATGCCAAGTTCAGTGAGGCAGAAACAGACCAACCGTGGTGCCAGCTCTAAATCCATGCTAGGCTGTTCAAATTGCTGTTACTGTCCAAAAATGTTACACTGCTGTTCCACAGTAACAAAGTCTTACGCATTTATGACTTTGATTACTCAAAGTTCTTCTGAATATAATCATTTGAATTCATTCTCCAGGCACACAAAATGAGCTGAATAAAACTCATACACTACAAATGCCAAACACAAAATGCTCTATCCAGCTGGGCGGTGGTAGCCTATGCCTTTACTCCCCAACACTCAGAAGACAAAGGCAGGTGGATTTCTGTGAGTTTGAGGCCAGCCTGGTCTACAGAGTGAGTTCCAGAACAGCCAAGGCTACACAGAGAAACCCTGCCTAAAAACACTATCCATCTCAGTTAATGATATCACTCTTGGAGTAGAATCTATAGCTTGAAGAAGCAATAAAAATATTGCTTAAGAAAACACCAGTGTTTTGCAGTACCCACTCTTCTGGGGTTTGCTGTGGGATGGTCTGTATGTCAAATTGCTCTGATTGGTCAATAAATAAAACACTGATTGGCCAGTGGCTAGGCAGGAAGTATAGGCAGGACTAACAGAGAGAATTAAAAGAGCAGGAAGGCGGAGGGAGTCACTGCCAGCCGCCGCCATGACAAACAGCATGTGAAGATGGCGGTAAGCCACGAGCCATGTAAAGATGCCAGTAAGCCACAAGCCATGTGGCAAGGTATAGATTTATAGAAATGGATTAATTTAAGATATAAGAACAGTTAGCAAGAAGTCTGCCACGGCCATACAGTTTGTAAGCAATATAAGTCTCTGTGTTTACTTGGTTGGGTCTGAGCAGCTGTGGGACTGGCAGGTGACAGAGATTTGTCCTGATTGTGGGCCAGGCAGAAAAACTCTTGCTACAGGGGTTGCATTCTCAGCGACTCTCCTGTGGCCCGCAGCTTTTGGTTAACAACCAACCAACCAACATGTCCATCTCTCCAGCCTATGGATGACTAGACAAAAATTAACAAGACGAAAGAGAATTTTGAACTAAAATCTAACATAGAAACAGAAGCTGAAACTCCCTGCCTGTCAAGCAATCTGTGACTCTCAACTGTTCCTGGGGGATGAGGATGTAGAGGGCACGCTTGTGTGGAAAAACCAATCTGTTGACCAGTGAGCCAGCGGACAAGCATTTACCTCTGTGGGAATCGTCACACTGTTGTGTCACAGCTTTTAGCTGGACATGACCCTGGTGAAGCCTACAAGAGCATCCCCTTATCTGCCATTGTCTCATAACTTCCTACATCTAGAACCTGGTCAGGAGGACAGCTGTAGGTCAGCAGGGACTCTTTCTCCGTGCAATTGATTTCTCTTAGGCATTGCCCCAGCAGATCATGTCACTCTGGTCACTCTTCTTCCTCAGCCCAACTGTTGCACCTTCTGCGTCTCATCTGAACTCCTGGCACTATTTTCCAGTAGCCGTGACCTTATTTTTCTTCCTCCTCTTCCCAGTTTAAGAATTTTGGATGGACCAGATGTATCAATATTCCCATACCTTTCACGGCCCCTCAGCCTGCTGCATGCTGCTTTCTACACTTCCCACAATGCTCCTTTTCCTATACCCTCAGTCACCAAATCACCAAGTATGTTAAAACCTGAATGGAATATTCCCCATTGCCCCACCTACTCTCCACCCAGCCCTCAGCTCAGAGACGCTACCCTATGTGATCTGCATCAAAAGCCCTGTCTGCACCCCACCCCTCGACCTCCAGTCCATCGTGTCAACGGGAAGCAGCAGAAGTGGCCAGAGGAAGGGAGCTGTTTCTCCAGCTTCCTGCCTGCCTACCTGCCGTGCCGGGGTTTGACTGTGGCTATTATTCATCTCACAACCACAAACCCATAATAGGATGTCAGGAAACCCCCTTCTACAACCATCCCTGCTTCTCTTCCAATCCTGTCATGAGTTACACTGCTCAAGAGGCCAGGGGTTTCCCTGGAGCCGTCTGACTGGTGCCAATCCTTGACATCAATGTCTTCCAATAGAACTTCATAGTGTGGAGTGTCTGCTCCCTCATGGCGTCCTCTCATTTCATTTCTTGGATTTGCACCTTTTTTATTTTGTTCATGACAGGGTTTCTCTGTGTAGCCCTGGCTGTCCTGGAACTCGCTCTGTAGACCAGGCTGGCCTCAACTTATAGAGATCCGCCTGCCTCTGCCTCCTGAGTGCTGAGATTGAAGTCATGCACCACCATGCCCAGCTGGGTTCTAACCCAGCTCTTGGCTGGTGGTTTTCATCTTTGACAGTTTCTTTTACAGTGGCTTTGGGGTTTGATTGTTTGTTTGCCATATTTTCTTCATGTTTCTTTAGGAATCTTGATCCCATAACTTAGCTTTAGCACCACCAAAATACAAAGTACACAATTGGATATAGAGTAGCTACTCAGTACATGTTTATATGTTATGTACCTAATATATGAGTGTGCATAATCATGACTACCAAATTCTGTCTTTCTCCATATCAGCCCTGGTTCTCCCTGTGTGTGTATTCCTTATTCTGCCCTGAAACAGCTGCACTAGAATACATCTCAAACTCAGCATGTATAAAGTGGGATGGATCCCCTTTATCTAAAAATCTAGAATCAACCTTGAGTCTCCTATTTAGAAGACCTGAAGCCTATCCACCTAACCTCTTTAAATTCTTATTTTTATTTGTGTATGTCTGTGTGTCTGTGTGTGTTCATGTCTGTGTGTGTCTGTGTGCCTGTTGTGTGTGATCTTTGTGTGTGTGTGTGTGTGTGTGTGTGTGTGTGTGTGTGTGTGTGTTTATGTAGTTAGTTCTCCCTCCCATGTAGTTTTCAAGGACTGTGCTCAGGTCATCCAGCTGAGAGGCAGGTGGCTTTCGCTTCTGAGCCATCCTGTAGGCCCATCAATCCCTGCTGTTCTTACTCCATTATCACTGACCTTGTTGTGAGTAAAATTCACATGTTAAAGTTGTATTTCTTAATATTCTAAAGTATTATCGTATTTGGCAATTGAGTGTTTAAGTGTTCACAGAAATGGCCAAGCTAAAATGGGACCATTAAAGTCGGTCCTAAAAATTGAGTGGTGTCCTCACATGTGGGGAGATTTGGACACCAGATATGCATGGAGGAAAATTAATATGAACAAACGGAAATCTATGGAAGCAATCTTCAAGCCAAGAAGACAGGCTTGAAACAACCCTTCCCCCTCACAGGCCTCAAAAGGAACCAACTTTGCCAGCATATTAATTTTGGACCCATACTCTCTGGTGTGGTAGCTTGTCATGGCAGCCCTCACAAACTGATAGGCATTGTGACTCAACAATCACTTTCTAGATTTTTTCCCCCTGATTTTCCATTCCATCAAATATTTACCAGACTCTCTTACCCAGATTCTGGTAAATTTGCATTGGACCTGACATTAGTTATTGGTTATCATTAAATTTAATTCTCTTGATGTCATTTCAGTCTAGTGAGTCAAGATACAGATAAATGACATCTCTTGATGTCATTTCAGTCTAGTGAGTCAAGATACAGATGAATGACTAATGTTACATTTCTCCTTCAATATTCTGAGTCTTGAAAATAACTCATTACATTTAAATTTCAATTATGTTACTTGAAGCTTAATGTGATTCTACTGACTGTACCAGTTTTTACAAATCATGCACTACTTTCCTCTTAGAATTTCCTCTGCACTTCAGTGTGTCTTATATACTTTTCTCTGAATATTTAAAACTTGTCAATCACTGACTTCTCAGATACTGACAGAGAAGTTCCAGAGTGCAGCACATCATCCTATATACTGGAGGCAGTAAAGGGATGGGTCATCAAATACAGTCCCTGATTACAGAAGGAAAAGAACCCAGCCTTGAAGAACTCACAATTCAATATAACATGGAGAAAAACATAACATGCATCTCTAGACTTCCTAATCTCCCTAGAAATCCTCAGGATAAACTAAGAGGAAGGGGAAATCCCATCTGATGGGGTTAGGTGTTTACATCAGAATTTAGGAATTTTTAATATGCTAGTACAAGCTGTGATTTCACAGCAGTTTTCTAATTTATATAAAGACTTTTTTCAGAGAAAGCAACTGATAGGAAACCATCTAGCTCACAGACCTCAGCCTGAGAGTCTGCAAAATAAGCTGAAACCCTGAGCCAAGAGCCTCTGGAGCACGGCTCAGTTCTGTCCACATTTCACAGAGAGAAAACCATTTGTTGGTGACTCCTTTCCTCACTAGAGGTGACCTCTGCAGAGGGAAGGGCTGGCTCCTGTTCTCCCTTTAAGTAACAAGAACTCTGTTGTATGATATTTTGTTTGTGTTCTGGCAAATAAAGCTTGCCTGGAGATCAGGGACGCAAAGCAGCCACCAGTGACTTCTTACCTCTCTGGATCCTCAAACCAAAAGGGGCTGAGATTAAAGGTGTGAGCCTCCCAAGTGCTGGGATCCAGCTCCCAATTGTGCTGAGATTAAAGGTGTGAGCCTCCCAAGTGCTGGGATCAAAGATGTGAGCCTCCCAAGTGAAAGGATTAAAGTCATGAGCCTCCCAAGTGAAGGGAATAAAGTCATGAGCCTCCCAAGTGAAGGGATTAAAGTCATGAGCCTCCCAAGTGCTGGGATTAACGATGTGCACCACCACCACCACCACCACCACCACCCGGCCTCTATGGTTAACTAGTGGCTAGATCTACCCTCTGATCTCCAGGCAAGCTTTATTTTTCAGAACACAAACAAAGTATCATACAACAATTCAACAGAGCTGCTGGCAAGCACACGGTCTTTATAACATGACCAAAGCCAAATAGCACATATACATAGACTTAGTGTCTGATTTTGACTGCCTAGAATTGACACCTGAGAGTGGAACCCAAGAGAAGAAGACTGATGATCATGCGGGCTAAGGTTTCTGAGAAGCTGTGAGCATCTCACTGGCCCTGGAAAACAGGCAAAGAGAGGGCAATTAAGGAGAGGACGAAGTAAGAAAATTAAGAGAAGTTTAGTGGATAAGCGTGTATTCAAAATGGTTTCCATGTGCTCCAAATTTAGAAAGATAAAATACTTGGGATCAGAAACAGTATTTTTGGAATTTAAGATTTACAAGTAATGAAAGAAATGCCACAGACCTGTGCAAAGATCTGGAGATCAGATTCCAGCTCAGACCAAACTGGAGTGATCCAGGCTCTCTGTAGCAGGATGGGAAAAAGAAAAAAAAAAATGGCAGACATGTCTGTCTTTGGACAGGGTGAGATCAGCACTGGGTTGATGTCAGTGAGCACAGAATGAGAATGGAGAAGAGGCACAGAGGGGCATCTGTGGGCTTAGGAATCCATAGATAGTACCACTGCTGACAACGGGGTAAACTTTCAAAGGGTTGTGTGAAATGTTTAAAAAAGGAGACACTATCTGTAACAGAAAGAGCCTGCCTTTTTCTGCCTGAGAAATGAGCTGGAGAGGGAAAAGGATTCCACTTGGGCACTTTCTCAGCAAGGGAAAGAGGCTTAGCAACTGAAATCTGGCTAAGAAAGTGAGGACTTTGGCTGCAGCAGGATCGGAGCCGAGATGTGGTCAAGATATTAGCAGGACTGTACATGTGACAGCTGGTTGAGAATATGTCATTATTCTTTGTCAGACAAAAGAAATCTGTTATAACAGCCAAGGAACAGAAAAAATCTTTGCTGGTCAATAATTTTTATTCTAATATTTAGGGTGTTTTAAAACTTGAGTCCTTGGACCTCTTGAAATACCTGAGTTCATGTAAAACAAACGTGATGAGAAACTACTCCAAAAGGAATGTGGAATAAATCAGTAAATGGGACTAGAATAGTGGGGAACAGGAATCCGTGTTACCAGAGAACTGGTGGTGAGGGATGGGTGCCTCATGCAGAAAAGCCCCATGAAGGAGGATTATATACATCATCACACATTTTTTCAATGGAAAATAGATTTTCTTACACAATGTATTCTGATCACAATTCCCTTCCACCAACTCCTCCCAGATCCTCCCTACCTCTCTACCCACCCAAATCCACACCCTTACTTCTCTCCCTCTCATTAGAAAACAGACAGCTGAGCAAAAACAAACAAGACAGAATAGGACAAATTCAAACACGAAAAAAAGAGCCAGGATAAAAAAAAAAAAAGCACAAGAAACACAGACAGATACAGAGACATGCGTACTTCATGCACACAGAAATCCCATAAAAACACAAAATCAGAAACTGTGTGTGTGTGTGTGTGTGTGTGTGTGTGTGTGTGTGTGCAAAAGACCTGTAGGATTTAAAAAATACCAAACAAAACAATATGAGACATAAGCTCTCCAAAATTACCATTGAGTTCATCTTGTGTTGGCCATCTACTGCTGGATATGGAGTCTACCCTTAAATGTGGTCTGTATCCCCAGGGAGACTCTCTTGAAGAAAATTAATTTTTCCTTTGTGAGCAGTTGTCAGTTGGAGACAACCTCTGGGTTAGGGATGGGGGCTGGTGTCCACTTCCCCTCTCAGCACCAGGACTCCATCAGGCTTAGATCTGAGCAAGTCCTGTGCATGCTGCCACAGTCTCTGTAAGTTCATAAATGCATCATTACATTGAATGGAATTTTCTGGGGGAAAAATTAGACTTCTGCCACTTCTCAGAAGGATCCTATAGACAGTCGTTGATTCAAAGACAGGATTTTGACAAGTGACATGAGATGGGGAATTGACTGTCTTTGTCGGACAGACAGCTTACTAAACAGGAATTCAAAACAAATAACCATGCCTGGTTCTCCAATTGCAAGATGCTTAGTTTGGGGCTCTGCCGAGACTTTTCAGTCTCAAGTTCTGGACTTAATAATATTGAACTTCAAGAAATCTGTTTTATATTTTAGACAAAATTAGCAAATGAGGTTAAGGCCATTAAGGAATAAAGTGTATGTTTTCTAAACTCCATTTTATTTCAGTCATATGTCTAAGCAAGTTGAAGCATAAGGAAAATTGTGAAGATAACTGGTTTCTTAAAGAATACTTTTTAAAACTTTTCCTGATTTTAAGAATAAAAAAAAAACAATTAATGACAGTGGTTTATTAAACCAGCTCATGATTCATTTAAGTGAATTTGGAAGGCAGTTGAGTAATGATTTCATAAGTCCTGTCTAGACAGGAAGCTCGGGAGGCACACCTGTGACTCCCCAAGCTTCTGATAAATGATGTCTACGAGACGCTCTTGCTTGAAGAATAAAAGCCCGTCACTCGCAATATCCACAACTATGAATCTAGAGACCAGGGATGCTGAGAGCAGTCATTGTGCTAAGATCACAAGTGTATTGACGCCAGCAGATCTTCTGAAGAGCCCTTTGCCTTTGTGTTGGTGCAGAGTGTGTGCTCCGGAGTGGCTCGGGGAGGGGCAACTGTGGGGATGAGAAAAGTGTGGACCATCTGTTAAGTTTCCACTCCATAAAGTCTCACTGCCCTCCTCCATAAATCAATCCCAGGGGGCCCGATTCTTTTCTTTTCCTTCTTATGCCATCAATGCAACTGACATTTGAGGTTCCGTCTCTCTCCTAGTTTAGCCCTTGAGAACTGCTGGTGTTAGGACAGTGTTACAGGCTGATACACTGTGTCTGAGGCAGGCATGCAGCACAGCTCTTCTGAGTTATCTTGGTGCATGTGTGTCATGATCTCATGGAAATGTCAAGTTTGTCACAGCAAGGATGCTAATTAAAATATCCCTCCAGCAATTAGAAATGTTTTAGTCATCTTTAAGCTTTGGGTTTGAGCAGTTAACACCTTCATCAAAGGAATTCTATGGACTCTTCCCAATACACACCGAAGAGGAAGTGTCTGACCCCACACCTGCACCTCCCTGCCTTTGAACCACTCATGCTCTAGAAGCAATTCCATAACTTAGCTGCCAAGCAGACTAGTTTGATACTTTTGCCAATAAGAATATTGCCCCTAAATGAATATCTGTAAATGTACTTACCTACTCAATACACTAATAAATAAACCACACACACACACACACACACACACACACACACACACACACACATATATGTCACTGCATACATATAATGTGGTCATGAAGTATTGATAATATAAAATGGTTACTATCAAATATGAATCAATATCACTGTTCTTTCTAAAAGCAGAACCGATGGTTGAGAGTCTATGGATGGGTTACTGTTTTATTATGCCCTTCTTCGGGCTCATCAGAGTGAGGATCTGGGTGTCATGCAGTAGGGAAGTTGAGTCCGGGAATGCATGCAATGGGCACTGACCACCCAATAACACTTTGTTAGTCCTTAAAGAAAAACAAGATACATTCTTACACTCCTCGAAGCCAGTCCTGAGCCCAGGGTCCATGTAGGTCCCATGGGACTTTGCGGACTGGTTTAGGACCTTTCAGAGCTCCTGTGACCTAGCATTCAGGCAGACTTTAGCAAACAACTTCCACCTTGAACTCCATTCCTCCTGACGCTTACTCTTCTGGCAGGCTGCAGTCCTTGCACTCACACGGAGTTCTACCACATGGTGTTTCCTAATGTGTAATGTTCTAAAGGAAGATAACAATCAAACTACATGGACATGCTGATCCAGCCCATCAATCAGACCTGAAAAAAATCCAGAAGATTAACAAAACACAGGAAATAATAAACAACCCATATAAACTGAAACTCAACTAATTTTATATTTCACAAAAAAATAGATATTTGTCTTCTCTCAGTGTTCCATGTTAGTCATTCATCAAAAATGCTTGCACAGTGGAGCTGGAGATACTGCTCAGCAGTTAAGAACGCTTGTGGCTCTTGCAGAGGACCAGGGTTGGATTCCCAGAACCCACATGGTAGCTCACTGCTGTCTGAGACTCCAGTTCCAGGGGATTCTCTTTTGACCCCTATAGGCACCAGGAAAAAATGTGGTCCACAGACACATAAAATAAAAATAAATCTTTAAAAATATCCCCCAAAAGAAAATATTAGGATAATGTATTACGAACAATAAATAAGTTAAAAGCAACTGACCAGACCATCATACAAGAAATCCTTATGAAAAGATGAATAATCTGTGCATAAAAAGTCCATAAATCCTGGAAAAACCTTTTCTTTACCTCTGTAGCACTTCAGAAAAGCACTCAAGCAGAATTCCCCACTCAATAAATCTCAGTAATCAAAACACTTGGCGATACTTCAACATACTGCCCCTTTACTTTGGGCTTTTTTGACTTCACTGTATGCTCTGACACCTAGAACTTAGCTAATAATATACAGTCTTGTAGATACTTAAATTGCAATGGAGCAAAGCAGAGAGGCCCTTTCTAACCAAACAAACCATGGCATGAATTTACCCCTTAACTTAGACTAAATAACCTTCAGAGAGTTGGTATATCAAACAGGCTCTTCCTTATTCTAGATCTATTAGTTCTGCATGATTACTTTGTGAGTTGCCAACATTTGCTTTTCATTTTTTATGTTTAGAAGTCAATAACTTGATCAGAAAGTTTTACTTTCTGTTAAAGCTTCATATGAAATGCCTGTTAATTAATTAAAGGAATCATAATGATGGCCTCAACAAAGACACAAACAACCAAGTAGAATTTTCTAGGAATTCAGCGTTTTTACTTTTTTTCAGTGGCATGCACTTCTGATGCGAGCTGGTTGACTCTAAGTTGTTAGTACTCAGTATCAGTGTGCTCATGTGTCAGTCTTATAAATGTTCAAAGTCATTTCATAAAAAGGCTTTTTGTAAGTTTCCTCTAGCAGTTGGTACAGAGGGAACTCAAAGAGAAACACATTACATGCACAGTGATTAGAGGAAATACCATCTGTTTGTTGTGTCCAGGTCAGAATGGATAAACCATTTATCTGATGAAGAAATTGAGTTTGAAGATTTTGTTTTAAAAAAATAGCACTGATGTTTTAAGAAATGAACGTAATACTCAGAACACATTGCTGTGATTTTCAAAATAGAACCAATTTTAAACTCTCAATTATAGGATTCATTTCAACTTTTGTGGCTTTCTAAGAAATATGTATTTTTAAATTACTTGTGAATTTAGAATAAATTACATATTCTCTCAGGAAACAGTGGGAGGTATTAACTATATTTTAGTAAGTATTTAGATTAAATATTGACTATCAGAAAAATGAAATTATAGTCCAAAGACAAGGATAATTATTTTTTCAACTTCTTTCCTTTCCTGCACCAAGATAATATCTTACAGTAGTAGTGAGTTCTGCCTTAAGAAATACCATATTACAGTGGTGTTTACACTTTCCTATGGCATCCTGAAACACAAAACTAAATGATTTAAATCTTTTATGCCAAATGACTAAATTTAAAATATAGGTGCCCTAAGTTCTAAAATTATAGAGTCCATTCAAACAATGGAGTTAACTGCCACAGTTTATTCATTAAATGTTCCCCATTTTGGGACTGAGATGGAGAAGGAATTTGTGCCCCTCCTTAAGGTTTCCCCTATGTTTGTTGATCCTGTAGTTCATCTACTAAGCAATTTAAGAGATTAATTAAAGATGGTAAAAAGAAAGCCCCAAGATGACATTGTAAAATGTCCCATGCTAAAAAGATGATGTGGTTTAGGCTTGATGAATGTGGAGTGACATCTGCCAGGTTCTTTTGTAGAAATGGATAAAGGAACCGGTTCCCCAAGGAGAAAAGAATCCTTGCCAGGGACCAATGGGTGGGACAATCATAGTCTAAAAACGAGTAAGGCCAAGCAAGAGATCCACAGGGCAAGGCTCACAGAGATGAAAGGGAGGGTTTTCATTGATTTAACTTAGACCACAGATAAGAAATCCCGTAGATCAAAGCCTGGTGGCCTAATAGGAGCTGGTTGAACACAGTGCAGTTTAAAAACTCCTGTCAAGAGTTTAATGTGAAAAAATGCAACATGCTGTTTGTATCAGACCATCTTCAGTTCTATTATATAATACTTTGCTATGGAATAAGAACTAAAGGAAACCATGTACCTTCTGTACATGGTATTCCTAACATAACTGTGGGGAGAGGGCACCTTACTTTACAAGGTGAGGAAAACACCAGTCCAGGAAAGGTGCCTGAGGTGCAGATATGCTAAGATTTGGGAGAATTTGTATTCTGCTAATATCTTGATTCCAGAAATGTCATTGTTTATGAGTGATGATTCTTGTGGAAAATATTCAGTAGTTGACTATTAATTAATTAATCTGTTGATGTTTCCAGACTCAATTTCAAATGTTAGTTAAGAGAATATCTTCATATTACCTCATACTATTGTAAGTTCTTTCTTACATGGATAATAAAGATGTAGTAGTGTGTAGCCCAGGAAAAAAATAAGTTTGTAATTGTGTTTTGTGGAGACTCATTTGAATGTCTCTCATAATGATGAAATGATAGGACCCAAGGCCTCATCATTCTGCATGGAGGATAAATATCTTTAAGGAGGTAGTAGACCTTGCTGATTCTGAGGACAATATCCAGCATTACCTACCTGGGGTATCATCTAGAAATGTCATTTCCTTTTAGTGGGATATAATAAAAGCCTTTTTCAGTCTTAAGGAACTTTTTGAAAGGTTGTCTTACTCTGGTGAAGACCAAGCTAGCTACCCCAGGAACTCCTACCAACAAGGAAGGTTGCAGGCACTGCAGAACCGGAGAAGTCCTGGATGGTCCCAGGGAAGAACTCCTAGTACCTTGGAGAGGGACAGGCCAACCTTTCTACTTCCTTAGTGAGAGGCCTGATAACACTGCCACCTGGGGACCTGCGGCAGAATGGTATTGAAGCAGTAATAAAGGCATGAGTCCGCAGGAGTTGAGCGGGTGTACTCCCTGAGTGGCAGCACAATGGAATCTGCCTCGTCTAAAAGGGGCTGTTTCATGCGTCCCTCTTATGAAGCCAATTTTTTGCCATGATAAGGTGTTTTGCACAGAACAGACTTTATGATACTTTAAGAGAACCAAGGCTCCAAATTTTTATGGAAAAAAACTTTAAATTAATCGAATGAGTTTAAGGTAGAACACTGTGAAGGATCATATAAAATACATCATTGAGAGTAATTCAGCTCAGAGTAAGTCACATGGTCAGGTCTAGTGTAAAGGACATCAGGTATATGTGACTCTTTCTACCACTAGCCAGTGAGCTCCAAGAAGGAAAATCTGGGTCTTCAATGCCCCAGAAAGCATAGTAGGTACTTGGTGTAAAGTGTTAGTTCACACAGAGTTCCTTCACATAGTGGCCACTCCGAACTGCTCACTGGGAAGGAATTGCAGGGGACTGTTCATCAGTGAAATCCACACACGGTTCCTTCCCACCATATCACTGTCCTGACTGTTCTCCTTCCTCTTCCCCTACTGGGATGGGAGGTGATGAATGGTAAGGTTGACAGATAACAAATTCAGAAGGTGGGGAGGAGGAAGTCATAAACATAGATCGAATCTCTTCCTTTGCTTCCATTGGATTGTAAACTTAAGAGGCAGAGATCATTCCTCAATGCTTTTCTCACTATCTACATATTCTATACTCATAATTATGGATATGAAGTGCTATTTTACCATGATCGACTAGAAAAAGATAGGAGAGAAAGGCCTGGTCAATGTTTTACAAGTGGTCTTTCAGAATTCATAAAGGAAGCAAACTTCAAAAACTATAATTAATCTTACATCCTGACACTCTTGAAATGGGGGCTACCTTTTAACATGTAAGACTGGTGATCAAATTCTTCAACACATTTTCATTTTGAATAAGAAAATAAGGCTATTTATAAAGATCACTATCGATTTAAAAGCTTTGGTTACATTGAGAGTTTACTATTCATTTCAAATTTTGGCTGCATTGAGTTTCCTAGTAGAATATGGCATATTAAAATCTGACCTTGGCCCTTTTTTTTATCTGTAAAATCATGCACTCTGTACTCGCCCTAAGTAATATTCTTACTACAGTGCATTCAGTTATTAGCTCCATGACTGTAGCAGCCACACATCCCACCCACCAAGCCACTTACCAAATCACTCTTGACTCAGCCACCACCCACCCATTCCCATAGCTTACTTTTGTTCACTCTTCAGATCCCCTGGCTTTCTAGGACCGGATGTCACCTGACTGTTCCTTGAGTGCATCTAGCTTCATTTGCTATCACAGAACCTAACCTTTCCTGTGTTTATCCTATCAACCTGTAGCTCTTAAATGCTTGATGCTTCTAACACAAAGGTAAATAAGCAAGAAGCACAGAGTTAGAAGCAGCCAGCCAATGTGGAGAAAAGACAGACAAATGGGTGCAAACCCTGTCAAATAGCAATCACAACTGATCCAAGAGGAAAGCACCATGCTGAGAGAACAACTAAGTGAGTGAACTTGCTGAGAAGGTTGAAACAGGAAGCATGGTGCCTATGGATGAGCTAGGCAACGGGGGGGGGGGGGGGGTTTCAGAAGGCAGAACTCTTCCATGTGCTGTTTGCTTATTATTCTCTCTGTTATGTTGGAAATATTATCTTATTTACAATTATATGCTTGCAATGCTTATAAAAGTAGCTGTTTGTACAGTAGATGCTCAATAAATATTTGGTAATTTTAGATTATTATCAATATTCAAGTGGATGCTGCAGAATGAATGAGTTCCACCATCAGAATGCTACAACCCTTCTCTGAAGTGCAGTCCTAATTAGTCTTAACAGTAAAAACCCGGAGTCAGATATTGAGGGTGAAAGCTAGAAGATCAGAGAAGCAGAGCAGCCAGCCATTAGAAACTTCTTACTTCTACCAATCCTCAGCCCAAATGGGGGAGGAAGGAGGCGAGATCCTGTCTCCACCCACCTAATATTCCTGTCTCCACCTCCCTAGTGCTGGGATTAAAGGCATGCACCACCACCGCCCAGTTCTTTTTTCTTTCAGACTGGTTCAATCTCGTGTATCCCAGGGTGGCCTTGAACTTCTGATCTTCCTGCATCCTCCTCCCAAGTGCTGGGATTAAAGGTGTGTGCTGCTTCTGCCTGGCCTCTATGGTTAACAAGTGGCTAGCTCCGCCCTCTGATCTCCAGGCATGCTTTATTTGTCATAACACAAACAAAATATCACACAACACTTCTCTACGCTGGCATCCATAAAAGAATGATCTAGAGGCCACATCCTGAAGCTCCACCCCACACATACTAAAACTGAATTTCTGTGGGTAAGATGTGAAGATATGTATTTTTAGAAGCTCCTCCAAACAGTGCTTAAGTATTCTGATCTTTGAGAATCATTGATCTAAAGCGAGAAAATGACAATGCCAAATACTTGGTTAGAATCAGGACCGGAGCCAATGGTTGGGAGTCTAGACAGGAGGTTCAGTTACCTCAAAAAGACTGGGAAGGGTGTCAACAGAGTCTCAGCTATGTGGGCTACACATTCAAGGCATAGTATAATATGAAATGATTAAGTGGCAGGCTGTGACTGGATGCATGAATAGGGCACAACAATGTCCTCTAATGGAAGAAAACAATACCCGAGGTTCCAGACATGATTTGTAATCATGTTCATTTCCACTCCACAAAATGATATAACATTTTATTATCCTTAAGGAACAGATGGAGAAACTGGGGCATATTAAACCAAAGCTTCCCAAGATGCATAATTAGCAAGCAGAAGATCTGTACAAAACCAGACAATCTGCCTCCCGTTGCTATTGTGAGGAATTCTATGCTTAGACATGGCTGAGCTTGACAAATTAGGAATCAAGAAAATTGGACAACATCAGTCAGTAAACCTCATGGTAATACGTCCTTTACTAGAAATAGACCCATCTAGCAACTTTCAGAACCAAAGGAGGTGAGAAGTGCTTGGCTTTTTAGACCCTTCTTGATTCCTTAGAACCACCCCTCTTTGAAGACACAGCACGTTCACTGCTTAGTGTCCATGACCTCAGGATGGTAGTTAGTGAAATCCTGGCTCCTCTTAAGTCCTGAATAGGTTCCCCAAAGTGGGACATCAACTCCATCTTGTTCTCTGCCTTCACTCTTTAGCACCTACCACAGAAGACAGCAGTATCATCATGCTTACGAGGACACAATGAGAGTCTGCAAGCCTCACATCTCCATCTCCATCACATTCTACCTTTCTTTTCTTAGGTTGTTCAAAGTAAACTCAAGAAAATTACTATGATTAGCTGACTTCCAGCTAGGAAACAAAACTCTAATTTCCCTTTCTCATTAACACTCAATGTCTTTAAGTGACAGCCTTAGAACACACTTTTATAAAAATATTACTTTATGTGTATGAGTATCTGCCTGCATGTATATATGTACACCACACACATACCTGGTCCCCACAGAGGCCAGAAGAGGATGTGTCATACCTCCTGGAACTGAAGTTACAGATGGCTTTGAGCTGCCATGTGGGTGCTGGAAATTTAGCCCAGATCCTCTGGAAGAGGAGCCAGTGCTGGGAAATGATGAGCCATCTCTCCAGCCCTAGAGCACACCTTCTTGAACAAATGAATGAAAACAGCCTCCCCGCTTCAGGTTCATTTCATGGACAGTACCAGACCCCTAAGTCTCCTTTATGCCTATTTTTATGCCTACTTGGGAAATAAAAGCCAATGATGGTAATGGTACTGGGTATGAGCTAGATATATAATTGGGACACATAACCAAGGTTATCCTGAACTCTGAAAGCTCCTTCACTGCGGAATATAGGGAACTTAGAGAATACTCTTCTCAGATTTTAGCCGTAGCAAAACTTAAGACAGAAAGGGAAACTACAAATTTGATGTTATTGTAACATTTTATCCTGTGAAAAGTATCTCTCATTCCAAGTTGAGTCTTATGATGAACTATAAAATCTTATTCTCTTTT
This sequence comes from Peromyscus nudipes, assembly GCA_902168325.1. NCBI lineage: Eukaryota > Metazoa > Chordata > Mammalia > Rodentia > Cricetidae > Peromyscus > Peromyscus nudipes. The sequence goes on from CABHPH010120366.1 coordinate 59,846, forward strand.
TTTATTTTTTTCATTTATTAAGTAGCAACTCAGCTATGATGACAGACATGTGTGCTATGAGAAAAAGTTTCTACCAAATGTATTCTTGCAAGGAACAGTCACTTCAAATGTGCTGTAAGTTTAACCAGAAACATACTGGCTTGATTGGCTTCCAGCACATTGAGTATGGTGAGTGGGGACCTCACATGGAATCAAGTCATAATAAATGAGATTAAGTGAGGGTGGTTGAGGATGTTCAGAGCTATCTTCAAAGAGGGACACAGAACCTGGGCAAGCCCAAAGCAGACCAAATTCCAGCATAGAGAGGGGAGTTGGGAATGAAATCCCACCACTAGCCATGGCACCATTGGTAAGTGTTAACTGCTTAGGAAGAAAGAAAAAGCTCTCTCTAAGGGTGTAGCTCCTGGTAAATTGACAGTTCCCCAGTGGGAGACCATACATACAAGAATATTTGGGAGGAGTCTGGGGAGAGTTGGAAGAGGAGTGAACATGATCGGAACGTATTGTACAAACTTTCACAGAACTAATGAATTTTTTAAAAAAGAAACTTTCACAGACTTCACAGGCTGTTTTGTTTAAATTCTGAAGAAAAATATTGCTTAGGGAAACCTTTTAGAATATATCTTAGGATTTTTATTGCTGTGAAGAGATGTCATGACCACAGCAACTCTTTTAAAGAAAACACTTAAGCGACCCGAAGAGGTGGCTCAGAGGTTAGGCAGCCGGCCTGTGGTGGCAGAGGTGGCGGGTTCGGTTCCCGCGAGTGCCCGATGAGCGGATGGCGTCATTCACGAACGAATAAATGACTGATCGATCAATATCGATCATTAATCGGAAAAAAAAAAGAAAACACTTAATTGGAGTGACTTCCTTATAGTTTCAGAGGTTCAGTCCATTGTCATCATGGCAGGGAGCATGGCGGCATGCAGACAGACATGGTGCTGGAGCTGAGAGTCCAACATCTTCAGGCAACAGGAAGTCTACTGAGACACTGGGTGGTATCCTGAACATAGGGAACCTCAAAGCCCACCCCTCACAGTGACACACTTCCTCCAACAAGGCCATACCCACTCCAACAAAGCCACACCTCCTAATAGTACCACTTCCTATGAGGACCAATTACATTCAAACTACGACAGAATATAAGTTAAAATAACAATTTAGAATTTGGCTTTAAGATCTGAAGACTATCCAGCTTGGATTTAAACATCCTTGTTTATCCAGAAATTGTGGATAATGGAACCATTAGATGATGTTTAACAGATAGGATTCTGTCTGATCTCTGTAACCTGCTGTTTTTAGAATATTTGGGCAACTTTTTTAAGAGAAGATATTGTGAGAGTAATATGTAATACACTCACACTCATATTCTGCCATATAAGTCAGAACATTGTTTACTTAAAAAAAGTCGGAAGAAATATGTGAAGAACATGTGTAGCCAGTAAGTTTCTCTGGTTCCGCCCCGTCCCACGGTCCCACAGCCACTTATAAAATAATCACTCAGAGGCTTAATATTATTTACAAACTGTATGGCCTATGGCAGACTTCTTGCTAGATAGCTCTTTCATCTTAAATTAACCCATTTCTATTAAACTGTGTCTTACCATGTTGCCATGGCATTACTGGTGTGCTGGCATCTTGCTTCTCCTTGGGAGGTGGCTGGGCATCTCTCTCTCCTCTTCTTCCTTCTCCCTGTATCTGTGCTTGGATTTCCTGCCTGCCTCTAGGCTGCCTTGCCATAGGCCAAGACAGCTTTATTTATTAGCCAATGGGAGCAACACATCTTCACAGCATATAGCAACATGTATGTATGTATGTATGTATGTATGTATGTATGTATGTATGTAAAATCAGAAGAGCAAATAACAGTAGGTCAGGAGAAAAGACAGACATGGTGCTGAGAGGTACAGTACTAGGTAGAGGCCAGGGTCCACACACAGGGCCATCTGCTACTCAATCTGTGTGAGTTTCCTCAGTAGCCAGCCTGGTGGCAGCAGAAGCCTTCACAGAGGCGGCCTTCAAGACACACATTCAGGGTTTTCTCAAATTTTCTCCCTTGTAAACTTTTCTCCTCTTGTGACAGATCTTGCTTCTTCTCCACATGCAGAGCATGAAAGTCAACCTCCATCTTGCTGTCATCTGAGGCACTCAGTGTACTCTGCCTTAATGAGCACTCAGAATGTGACTGATTGGGCAGAGGTCTTTCTAGTTCTTTTTAATATATTGATTTCTGATCAAGTGCACAGAAAACTGTGAAGAAAAAAAATGTTGGAATCACCCCTTAGCCTGTAGCATAGTACTTGGGGTATCTAAGGAGTGAAACATGTTGTATTAACACATGTCTACTTGACTACCGGAAGTTTCACTAAATCTGGCCAAGTGGAGCAAATAAAGTTATCCCAGTGTAAAAATGAATTTTTGAATAGAGGCATTTGTATAACAACATACAGCTAAACAGTCAGAGTACCCGTTACAAATTTGGGCCTCAACCATAAAACAATTTTGCCCCCAATATCCTGAAAGATGTGTTTATCTTACCCACTTATTTTGAATCTCTTATAATTTTGCACACAGCCCTATAATTATAAAATCTTAAAATTGCATATACTTCTTAGATTCATACTTTGTTGGAATTATAGGAAAAACTGAAAATTAGGCAACCAAATCTAATGTTCTAAATGAGCTGGAGCTTGTTCTCATGACCTGGGGGTCTGAATGGGTTTTGTTCAGATGGCATTTTCCTCTGGCGATACCTGGAATCATTTATTTGAAAGCAATAGAAATTAACAATCTACTAATTGCATCACTTAGACTTATTCCTTCATTTGAGAGTCAACGTTTCAAATTTCTTTAGGTAGTGGTCAAGTCCATGACTCCCAGAATCACAGAAAAAAAAAAAACATAGACTTTTATATAATTAAAAATTCTGGGTTTTATATATATTTTAAAATGCAAAAAATATAGCCATAAATTGCATGACATTATTGATGTGATATTAACTTTAATTGCACTTCTCATTGTGCATTCATTCTTTTAGTTAAAATAAATGAATTAAAATATGTTGTTGTGATCTTTTTAAAAACATTATATGTGTGTGTGAACAAGAGAGACAGAGATAGAGAGATAGAGAGGAGTGAAGGGAGAGAGGGAGGCACATGACATGTTGTGTATGTGGATATTAAAGAACAACCTTGGGTGGTCTGTTCTCTCCTTCTACCTCTTTATAGGTTCTGATGATCACACTCGAGTCATCAGATTCACGCAGCAGGCAGGCACCTTCATCCACTGTGCCAACTTCCCAGTGTAAATACGATCTTATATGTTGGTGTCAGAGCAGTAAAACCATGGGTCTGTTAAATACAGCAGACTGAAATCTGCCTACCTAACTGTAGTCTTGTAAATCTGTAAGTGATTAATTCTAAATGAGAATTGAGGCTTGATTATTTATTAAAGATAAACAATGCTAAGACGTAAGGTTGTAGAATTCACATTTGTTCCCTAAGTTCTTTTGCTTCCATTCCACAACATTGGAAACACCACCCCTTAAAAGAGACACACTGTGTGCTACAGAAAATGTGGCTTTCGGCTCTTAGTAGGCCTCTAAATACAACTTAACTACATTCTAGGCCTTGGTCTGGTAAAACAAGGATAGTAATTCCAATACAACTGGGAGAAAAGCTGAGGTTATACAAGCAAAATGCTTTACACATATAAAATCCCTGGTGTGGGGGGGCAGGGGTTCAAAATATAAAAATTATAGTTGATGTTCATGGCTGAAGCATCTAGGTTTCTATTTCTGTTGTTAGCTATGAGTTCTGGGCAAGCCATCAAGATCTCCTGACTCAAATTTTTCCAGGAGTGATAGAGAGTATGGGCAATGCTCAAATGGTCATCTGCAGAATGCAGTGTTGAGGAATTAATGAGATACTATACATGAATATAAAATATGATCATTGATGGGCTATGACATGACCCTAATTTTTCTAGATGAGGAAACTAACAGCTGTGAGCCGAAAGGAAACTTCTGTGTGTCCTACTGCTATCAAACGATAGAGCTGGGGCTTGAACCCAAAATTCCAGCTCCTGAACACAGGACCCAGTTCATTTTATCACACAGCGACATCTCATAAAGCTCTTGAGGGCTTCCTTTGCATAGGCCTGGATTAGCCTCAGAGACTGGGGTCAGATTAAGCCCAAACAAGAAGCAAAGAAACCTCAGCTGCTGAGGTGACAGTTTATAAGAGCAGAGAGTTGGGACAGCTACAGACCAGCCTGTTTCTAGTAACACACCCACCTACTACCAAATTCGACATTTGGAAGCCCGTTGGCTTTCCTTTCACTGTTCATAGATGTTTGCCCAAACTCTGCTAATTTTTCCTTTAAAAGGACGCCCACTTCTCCTCCATTTGCATTGCTGCCACTCCAGCATGGCAGAGAGCAAACAACCTGAGCATGGTACCTCCTTCCTCTGCCAACTCACCCTCAGGGGCACTGCTCTGGAGCTCTTCCAATGACATCACTTCTGAGATTCATGAGGACCAAGATCATCCAGGGGTGCTCTGGAGCCGGCTCACTCCAGCTAGAGAAGTGAGCTATGTGCTTCTCTTCTCACGTTCCATGTTCAGGAATATTATGGGGGTAGCTTGAAACTGTCCGTTCTGGGTGTATTTATGCCATTGAAGTCAGCAGGCAGGTTCTTTTCCCAAGGGCGCTAAGCTATTACACATGTCACAGCACAGATGTGATCTGATGGAGCGACTCCTCGTGGTATGGTGCATGGTGTCTGACAAAGAGAACACTCACTATGCATTTTCTCAAAAATTGATTGCTTGTCTTTTTTTCTCCTCAGAGATCTGCTCATCTCATTCTGCACAGTTCACACACTTGCTCTGTGGCCTTTCTGGACCTGTCTTATTCAGCCCTTCCCTACAAGGTCAAGACCACTTTCCTCATTTGTAAGAACGAGTTCCACTAAAGCTGGTACTGCCACCTCTGGGGCTGCCAGAACCTATGCTCACTTCCTGCTCTATGGCTTAGCTCACACTTCCTCCCTACTAAAACCTCTCCTACAGACTTCCAAATTCTACTGCTTCTCACGATCCACATCAAATATAGCACCTTCCCTGAACTGTCCATTGTTCTAAGATTTTCCAAGCCCAGTGTGACTGGCTCATTCATTTAGGATTTAGTTGTTTTATAGTCTTCCATGCCTGTTAATTTTACTCCTGTGCCTTATCACAGAGTACCTGAAGATGATGTCTACATAGTTTTCTTATTTCTATTTTGGACACTAAGCAATATACATTAGGACCATGAAGTCCTTCCAGTCCAAAGATTCCCAAACACTCCCCAAGAGCCTGGCAAAAACTGTCTTCTCATGATGTCTCTTTCAATGAGGTTGGCACTCAGTCCTTCCCCAAACCCACGTGCATTATACCATAATCAGCTGAAGGACCCCTGAGCTCCACTCCTAGATTCTTCAAGAGCAATATCAGTCACATGTATCCAAAGCCACCATGGTGGAGTTTCTCAGTCTCTTAGTTCCCAGAATACAAGACTTCTAAGTGAAATCATATTTTCTATATTAAATAAAAAAACTATAAAAAAGTAATATAGAAAAATTTAGATAGATGAATTCCATTATGTAATATATACCAAACACAAATTTTCAAACTGGTAATTGTTAAAACAAAACTGATATTTTTGTAAAGGGGTCATAAAATAAGCTTGTACATTTTAAATGTATGAATTCGATAATATTTTTGCTCAGAGTATATATTTGCATGTGCATATGTGAATGTCTCTTCTTGAGAACATCCTTAGGCTGCACTGAGTCTTTCTACATATTTTGTGGATAAAATGACCTTTCTTTATGAAATAATGGCAGTACTTGAAACACAGTTGTTAATGAGATACTTTTTATACAAAATTAAAATTGGTAATTCAATAATCTTCCTGCATTCATCCTCACAAAACCTTAGATATACACACACCATAGGGCACATGAGCTACTCTGTCAGGCTGCTGTAACAAAATTATCATAGATAGTTTTATAAAATCATCAAAATGTATTTGAGTGTCACTCTAGAAACTGAGAGCCCCAGGGTCAGAGACACTAGAGCATCAGTGTCTGGTGAGCCTGCTCTCTGCTTCTAGGAAGACATCTCTAGATGTATCCTCACCTGAAAGAAGGGGAAAGGCTGTCTCACAAGTGGATGGGGAGTGCCCTTCACCATCCATTGTTTATAAGACAAAAATCTCTTCAATGGAAGTTGACCCCTCACAGTTTAATCACCTCCCCCAGAGGCTGCACCTCTTCCTGTGATTACAAGGAGGATTAAGTTTCAGCGTGAGTTCTGCAGGGACGCAGTTAAACCATAGCAATAAATGAATAAATATATATGTGATAAAGGGTTGTCTAGGGCTTGAGCTATCCAAATGCTGAGAAATCCAGAGGTTTGGGGGACAGACCCCTCAGAAGTGAGCTGTAAATCCAGGGAATGCCCTGCCTGACTGAAGTGTGCTTCTGCTCCATGCTCGAGTTGCACCAGGTTTTTCTGCAGCAACACCACGGTTTATGCTAAATTCCTGGTTTAGTTCATCCAGAACCTAAGCCATATTTTTTTCCATTTGACTGAGGAAAACTGGAGGCTGAGTAGAGGTGATAAGAGGTGCCCCATGCTTACAGATGGACACCAAAGTCCAAATGAGCCTTTTCTGAATGATCACAGGTCAGACGTTGCTGTGAGAATTAAGCACTATTTTCTGTGTGTCTCCATGGGGGAGGGGAATTGGAAGGTTATTCCTAGTCTCTCCTAGGTTCTGTCCTGTGCACTTTCATTCTTTAATCTTTTTAACTTATACCAAAGAACAAACTGAGACCACAGGCATCACTGGAACTAGAGAATATTGGCTTATATAGCAGGACAAAGCCCTTGGCCATGCAGGCTGCCCGACTGGCTATGTGGGGTGTGGTAGTGGCACTTCTGGAGGAGTGGGTAGCACAGTGGGACCCTACTCTAAGTCCAAATGGTACTGTGAAAATTTGGCCATCTGAGAAACCGAGGGCCTAACTCGGGTGCCATGTGTGGTTTGTAACTGGAATCATTCATCTCTCTGAAAGTAGGATCCTATTTGAAGTGCCAATGACTGAGTGGTTATATCCAGCTTGCTAAGAAACCCAAAGATACAAAGATGGATGAGATATTTGTTTCTGATGGGGCTAGAGAGATGCTCAATGGGGAAGGGTACTTTCTGCTCTTGCAGAGGACCCAGGTTTAGTTCCTAGCACCCACGTGGCCACTTACCAGCATCTCTAACTCCAGTTCTATGGGGTCTAATGCCATTTTCTGGCCTCCATGGTTACTGCACCCATGTGGTACGCATATGTACATATGGGTAAATTTTTCAGACACATAAAATAAAAATAATAAATAAATTTCAAAAATATTCAGTTTCTAAGTCGGGCAATGGTGGCGCACGCACTCAGGAGGCAGAGGCAGGCAGATCTCTGTGAGTTCGAGGCCAGCCTAGGCTACAGAGTGAGTTCCAGGAAAGGCACCAAAGCTACACAAAGAAACTCTGTCTCAAAAAAAATTCAGTTTCTGCTCTCATATGTCATGCTATGTACTAAGAGAGACAGGTCAGCATGCTACCACTGATAATAATACAAAACAAACAAACAAACAACAAAACAGACAAACAAAGCTCACTCTAAAGTCCGAAATGCAACAGATAGGTGACTTTTACTCAGAACAATGCAGCAAATTCATCATTGTTTACAAAAAGGCAGAAAATGCAGGAACATAAGAACAGAGGTTGGAGCATTTGACCTCCAACTTTTAGTGGCTAAATTCTTGCGTGTATAAAATGTGAGCAGTAATGACTGTACCAACTTGGACAGGTGTGAAGGGGCTCCAAGGGGGTCACCCTCTGGAATTGCTCCGTATAAGGCCTGGCACACCGTGAGTTCCAGATCACATCTATTCAGAACTCAGGGGTGACTTTAAATACCCTTTTTCCTTGACTTCTGTCTTCCTCGTGATTCTAATCATGTCTCATCCATCCAATAACATTATTGTTTGGCTTCATCTGAGGCTAATAAGAAACAAAGAGGATGGGAGGAACAATCTGTGTCATCCACCCTGCCTTTCTTACCTTCAGTAAAACAAAACCTTCCTCGTGTACAGCATTGCTGTTCCTGGGAAAGTGTAGCACACACAAGTTAGCTCCGCGGAAGTAGCCAACTGCACACATTTTATGAGCACTTAACCAGCAGGTGAAGAGAAGGCAGCCGAGCTTGCAGTCATTGTGGGAAAAGGCTTCAACCAACATCCAAGTTCAGTTTGCCTCAGACGAATCAGACAACTTCAAAAGAAACTGGAATGTCAGCCGCTCACAAACAAAACAAATTAAAACTTTCACTAGGCCTCACAGGTTAAGTATTCTGCAGCCCAGGTGGATGACAGAATGAATCACAGCCCGATATGTAGTGACATTTAGTTGTCCTGTGCATATGATGCATAAGTGTCCCCTGGGCCTTTGTGCTCATACGGACGTCAGCGGACAACTTGGAGGCTTCTGCTCCTACTGTGGGTTCTGGGGATGGAGCTTAGATCTAAAGTCTTCGTTGTACATGCCGAGCCATCTTGTGGGCCCATGAGTCAGTTTGAGAAATGTGATTCTGTAGCGTTTGGAAATTCTTCTGAAACAGAATTCAAGGAGGAGCTTCTAAGCGTGACTGGACTCTGAGTCACGAAGACTCCACGTGTGTCCTCAGTGTTTATTGATCATTGCTCGCTCACCTTCTTATTAGCCTCCCCAACACATACATGCATGCACGCGCACATGCACGCACGCGCGCGCACACACACACACACACACACACACACACACACACACACACACGCATGCATGCACATATCACGGCTTAGCCGCTCTGTGTGAGCATTCTCAATTGCCTTTCTTCCTCAGTACTCTCCCTTCACCCTGTAATTTTCTCTGCCATCCAACTCCCCTTCCTAAGCCATCAGGACTTAAGAAATGAACCTGCTCTTTTGTCTCTAATTTTCCAATTTTCATTTTCTCTTCCAGCCTCAGCAATCTGTTTCCAACCACACCATTCCACTCAAAGTGCTTTCCGGAAGGTCACCAGCGAATTCCAAACTACCAGATGCAGCAGTGCACTTTTGGGGCTTTGTGGTCCTGGGCTTTTCCTGTGTCCTTTAGCGCCGCTGACACACTGGGTGTCTTGAAAGCTTGTAGCCTCGCCTATGATCTGTTCTGGCTTTCCGCCATCGTGCCTCTGCCCTCTGGTTCCTTCTTGCTGTATTTTATCCATTTCCTGAATGAGTCCAAGCAGGGTCCAGACCACAGATGAATGCAATCTCAAAAAGCTGACAGCCTTGCAGGAAAAAAAAAAACCTAAAGAAATATACTTTTAGATTGTTTGATTATATTTTAAAACCAATTCCCTGTTCAATTTTAGTGTGTATAGTATTTTTATTTAGACAAGTATTTTGTGTACCAACGTGCTGGAGTGTTACTTACATTTTACCGTTCAGATGGTAGCTCCCATTTTACTGTTAGTATGCTGACTGCCAAGACTTTAAAAAGTCTAAAAATAAAATTGGAAACTCTGATTCGACAAATCAGCCTGAATCTGAATTAAATGAAATTGCTGCCAACTCCATCTCCATAGTCCGAAGAATTTTCTGCCAGTTTAAATGCATCATGGGTTATATTGTCAGCCTTAAAAGAAGCGTGTCTGAAGAAGAGGTGACAATTTCACCCTCTCCCGTACTCATCTTTTGAGAACGTATGAAATACCTTTTTGCTTTCAAAGAAACAGTGAAAAGGTTAATAAGATGCATACTACACTCTCTCTGGCCCTTCAAAGGCAGCCCTGCTAATCCGATGGCATCAACCTCACACATAACCCAGACTCTTCCTAAATGTGCTTCACAATTGGCCCTTTCTGTAAGGAAAACAAGAACTTAATTGTAATCCCCACCTAACAGCCCGAAGCCTTTCCCGGATAGTCACTTTGAACTGACTTAAACTGAATATAAATGCTCAAGTCAACAATTAAAGAGGGAGTACAGACCATGGGCCCAGGGGACTAACTCAGAGGAGCGAAGATTAGGACTTCTCTAAGTATCAGATAGTATTTAAACAGTTGCCTGGCGGGCCTTGTATTTGTCAATCACTTGTTTTGGATTAGAAAGGCAATGTAAATTGTACATCTGAAAGTCTAAATACCTCAAACTAAGGAGCAGATGTCCTATGCAAATAGCCACCTATAAACTTAATATATATGATTCTAGTAAATGCCCTGAAAGCAGTATTTACAATCAAGTTAAGCAAACTTACAAATGGAAAAATGTGTGCTGGGTTCACCCAAACAAATCATTTCAGCTATTTGTCTATAGATTATAGTCTCTCTGATGGACCGTTATTGGCTCATGTCACAAATTAGAGCCTACTGATTCATAGTCCGGCCCACCACATAATTAGAGAACATCTTACCCCACAATTTAACATTTTAAAATCTCCCTACAGCTTCAAAACATTATCTAATAAAATTATAAATGTGTAATTTGTCTTTGCGTGTATATACAACATGTATGTTTGTGAGCATTTATGTGTGTGAATCCAGTTACTTGTGCAGATCCAGGGACAACTTCCGGTGTTGTATGTGTGAATCCAGGTACATGTGCAGGTCCAAGGATACCCTCCAGTGTTGTTACCACCCCCACCCTTTGTTTGAGTCAAGGTCTCTTTGTTGATTTCCATTGCAAATGCTGGGCTAGCTGGCACAGAGCAACTGTGGATTCTCTGGGGGTTTTTTCATCTCCCCCAGCAGCTCTGGTATGGATGACAGAGTCTACAACATATGGCTTTTATGTAGGTTTGAGAGACTGGAAAGCAAGTCCTCAATATATTCAGCACAGCAAGCTTTTCTCCCCATTGGAACTGTGTACTCGGCTCTCCAAATTACATTCTTCATGCAGTTCACTTTATCTCTAATCCTTAAAATAATCCTTTCATCAAGTCATATTACTGGTCAAGTCATATCAAGTTTCACCAAGTCATATTACTGGATTCTATGTAGGAAAATTGCATTAATGAGGAAACTTTATTGAAAGCCATAGCTTGGGTTTTTAAGTCAATTTTCATGTTTCCAAGGATACGGCTTATTAAATTAAAACAGAATTCGCAGCTCCTCTATTACATTTCAACATCAAGTAAAAGTCATTGTCATAAAGAATTCTCTTTTCCTGCATAAAGGGCCTAGCTGACATTCAGCTCACGATAAACTGAGAGAATGGTCAGAAACTCACAGAGGCATGTGCACCCGCACGTCACCCACTTCAGTTCAGATGAGTCTTCACAGAGTGAAGAGTGTTGTGAAATGCTTGTGGTTCTTCAAAGGGTCTTCATTCATGCTCCTGGGATAAAGACAGAGTAAAGGATGCTGTAATGCCGAACATAATCTGATTGAGGTAAATGAGCATTTTCAGGAGGTGTTTTGATGTCTGTTTCCCATTAACGACAGAACAAAGCCAAGGAACAGCTCTTGCCCTTGCCTCCCACGCACCTCAGCTCACCCCTGTCAATCTTAACCGCAACAGATCTTCCTATTAACCAGCATGAACAGAAATGCTCTGCCATGCATACAACCTTAGCTAGAGGCAAAAAAAAAAAAAAAAAAAAAAAAAAAAACCTTTCTAAAAGCCTAGCAGAATCAGGAAGAAGTGGATAAGGCAGGAAAGAAATCGAATCATGGTATCATTCATTCACCCTGGTCTGGACTTATTTCTATCCCAGATTTCTTGTCTGGCTTTTACTAAAATATAGAGTGGTCTGAATTTATCTTGGGTTCTCTTTCAACCCACATATCCTCCTCCCTTGTCTTCCCAGTAATGGAGCACAGCACCCTTGGAGGCAAATCCCTGTTTCTTATTAAATTTTTCTAAAGTTCTCAGCATCCTCTGGCCCTTTCAAAGTGGCTAAGTTGAAGTAATTGTAATAAATCCCTTCTAATAAGGACAGATATAAAAGCCTGAAGCCACCCACATCCCACAGCAAAGTATATGCATTTTAGCAATGATTTCGACTCCAGTAAGGTAATGTTTCTGTTCACAAAAAAGGGGCGGTGGCATTTTGAGACTAGATGAAGCCTGGAAGCTCCTGCTTCCCTTCTGCCTGTGTTCCTGCTGGAACTGTGTCTTCTTTGTTTACCTCTCAGGACAGCACGCAGCTACAGAGTCAAGGGCCAGAGTGAGACTCGTTCTACGTGGTCCCAGGGACAAGTAGCTTAACGTCTTGGGCTCATTCATTGTGAGTTTTGAGAAAATATCTAATTCATCACTGACCTTGTTATAAACATGAAAAGCATGATGAAATGAAAGACCCCCACACACACTTTGCTATTAGCTTGGTTCTGTCAAAAGCCCTACCCATTTTCTCGTCTCAATCTACCAGTCCGGACACTTTCTGTTGTTGTTTTGTTCTAGCCAGTGAGCAGGTTCTTTTCTGCTACACGGGGGAAAAAAAAAGTTCAAAGCTTTAATTCTTTACAGTTGATAACATTTTCCTAATGAACTACAAGCGATAAAGACTCTTTATAGCTAATAACCACGCAAGACGAAATGAAAGCAAGACCTTGGTGTGTGACCAGGCTGTCATCATTGGCTTTTGTGAAAAGAAGATAGTTGAATTTCCAGATAATCCGTGATATATATATATGCCAAGCAGGCAGTGGAAAAAAATGATAGTGCCGTGACATAACTGTAAGCTGTGGGAAAGAAGGAAGAAACAGACCATCTTCCACTTCCCAGAGACGCCGTACAGAGGATGCCAGGAACATGAGAGGGAAGCAGGCAATGCCTGACAGTACAGAGCGGGATCAGGAATAGCGACCAAACCTCGACAGTAGCCCACGGTTACTCCCGGGGGTGTTTAGCTGCCATGAAGAACAAGGGTTGCCAACAACTTCTGCAGCAACAGTTACTGACAATGTGTATTAATATTTTATTTTAAAACTTCTGAAAATCATCCCCACACTCATGATTAATCTGAATGTTAGTTTCTTTGGCAATCACACAGCAAGATGGCTGGTGACCCCATTGTCAAAGATTGGGTGCCTCCAGCTGTGAGGGTTTATTTCCGGGTCTTCTACCCTGCTCCTTTGGTGTTTGTGTTTAGTTGTACCAGTGACGCGCTGACATTTTCTTGCTCTTGCTTTCAAGGGTAACTTGATACCAGACATTTTGACCACTTCCCTCCCTGCTTTTTGCTCAAGACAGCTTTGGCTATCCAGGCTCTTTCCTGCTTCCACATGAATTCTAGGGTTGTTTGGGTTTTGTTTTGTTTTTTAAGTTCTGTTGAAGAGTAACATTGAAATTCTGATGGTGATTACATGGAATCTGCAGGTCGCTTTTGTCAACATAGCCATTTTCACAGTGTTAATTTTGCACAGGGGGTCTTTTCATCTTCTAGTGTCTTCTTCGATTTCTTCAGTATTTTCGAAGTTTTCATTTCAGAGTCTTTGAAATCCTTAGGTGTGTTTCTAGGTAATTGTTGAATCTGTTATGAATTGCATTTTTCTTAGTTTTTTAGAAAGTTTATCACCAGGATAGATAGGTAGGTGATAGGTAGGTACATAGATAGATAGATAGATAGATAGATAGATAGATAGATGATACATAGTTTGATTGATTGATTGATTGATTGATTGATTGATTTTGCATTCTGCTACTTTCTGAAAGTGTTAACCAGGTCTAAGGATTTTCTGGTAGAGAGTTGGGTTCTTTTAAGCACAGGACATACCACTTGCTAGTAAGGATAATTCGACTTCTCTCCTTCCTGTTGTACCCCTTTATGGCTCTCCCTTGCCCTGGCTAAGACTTCAACCACTATGCTGGGTAGGAATGGAACAAATGGATCCTTGTCTTGTTTCAGGGCCTAGCAGAAACGCTTTCAGATTTACATTATTTAGAGTAAGATTTGAGATGTCTGGGTAAGCTGGAAGATGAGAGTCTGCTTCTATGAAAGCCAGTGGAGGAGCGATTCAAAATAATTAAAAACAGACTTTATCCTGGGGACAGAAATAGAGGAAAAGCTTTGGGAATCCATAAATGATGTGAAAGGATATGGAACATCAGAAACCAAGACACACAGAAGCTAGAAAACACGGCCTACGCCATGTAGCTCCCTGCAGGAGGAAGGGCCTCCCAAGCTCTTTCTAAATGGTCAATCCAATGAAACTCTGACATTCTAGAGAAACCAAAGCCCTGGGAACCCATTGCAGGCTGTGGTAGAGAGTGATTCCTCCAGCAGACAGACAGCAGCAGAGAGACTCCCGTGTTGTTGCCCTTCATGATGCAGAGGGCAACAGTCAGGTGCCATCTTGAAAGAGAGGGAGAGGTTGTTGGGGTAAACTACCTGGGGCCTGAGATCAGGAAATATCCATAGATTAGGGCGCTTCAGTTTGGTCTGCTACAGCCCTTGGTGCACAGAAATGGATTCTATCAGCTGAGAATTATCCAGCAGTTTGAATATCTGGACCCAAAGCCAACATGGAGAGCAAACTTTAACATCAATCATCTGTGTTTTCTTGCTACAGAGCCTGAGGACTCTGAAGTTCCAGGGGTGTACGTGACACCCACACAGCACCCCCTCGGTAGGGCTTTTAACACTTGGGATGCCTTGGAAGTAGAAAAGTGAGTTGTCCTCCTGTATGGATAATAGTGTCATGGCTGCCTCCCACATGCCCAGTGCTCCTAGGAAAGAGCTCTCAACTAAACACAGCCATCCCATGAGGTGTACTTTTAGGAGCTAAGTGTGGCCACAGAGGCACCTGATACACAAACGAGGAAGACAGTCCCTGTGAAGACAGCTGTGTTGGACCTCAGATACTTGCCCAATACAGACTCAGTCATGGTACACAGCAATAGAAACACATGAGTCTACATGAGTGTCGTATGGTATAATGCTGGCTATTGGTCTGTTATATACAGTCTGCCGTGTCTCTTCTCTTCCTGGTTTCTTCCAGGATTTTATGATGGAGAAACGTTGAACTTTGTCAAAGGCCCTTTGCGTCTCTATTGAGATGATCCTGTGATGTACAATTGTATTTGTATCTCAAGGGAAGAGGGACACTTAGCACAGACACTCGAAGAGAAGCCAACGTGACAAGACTCAGAGCAGCTTGAAGACGCTGTACTTACAGACTGGAGCCATGCAGCCATAAGTCAAGGAACGGCAGCAGTCTCCAGCAGCTGGAAGAGGCAGCGAGCACAACGTGCCGAGAGACTGGAGGCAGCACAGCCATGCTGACATCTGGATTCTAGCCCAAGGAAACTGAATGCAGACTTGAGGCCTCCGAACCTGGGAAAGAAGAAACTGCTGGGCTTTTCTTCAGGTCATCTTGTTTGATAGTAATTTGTTAGAGAGGGCTATACAGAAAACTAATAAAATATAATATATTAGTCATGATATCACTCAAACAAATACACAAGGGAAAAAGACAAAAGCAAGATGGGGAATACGCTGACAGTGATTCTGAATCATGGAATGAGGACCATTATTAACTTCTTCCTTTTCTGATTTTATATATATATATATATAT
>CABHPH010120367.1:0-34308 GCA_902168325.1 Peromyscus nudipes
ATACTTGGCCACAAAGCAAATCTCAACAGATACAAAACAATTGGAATAGCCTCCTGTGTTCTATCAGACCACCAAGGTTTAAAGTTAGATTTCAACAACAACAAAAACTACAGAAAACCTACAATCTCATGGAAACTGAATAATGCTCAACTGAATCACCAATGGGTTAGGGAAGAAATAAAGAAAGAAATTAAAGAATTCCTAGAGATCAACGAAAATGAAGACACCACATACCCAAACCTATGGGACACTATGAAAGCAGTGCTAAGAGGGAAATTCATAGCACTAAATGCTCACATAAAGAAGTTGGAGAAATCTCACACTAGTGACTTAACTGCACACCTGAAAGCTCTAGAACAAGAAGAAGCAAAGTCTCCCAGGAGGAATAGACACCAGGAAATCATCAAAGTGAGAGCTGAAATTAATAAAATAGAAACAAAGAGAACAATACAAAAAATCAATGAAACAAAGAATTGGTTCTTTGAGAAAATCAACAAGATAGACAAGCCCTTATCCAAACTAACCAAAAGACAGAGAGAGAGCATCCAGATTAACAAAATCAGAAATGAAAAGGGGGACATAACAACAGACATTGAGGAAATCCAGAGAATCATCAGGTCATACTTCAAAAGCCTCTATTCCACAAAACTGGAAAATCTAAAAGAAATGGATAATTTTCTGGATAGGTACCACATACCTAAGTTAAATCAAGACCAGATAAACTATTTAAATAGTCCAATAACACCTAAGGAAATAGAAACAGTCATTAAAAGTCTCCCAACCAAAAAAAGCCCAGGGCCAGATGGTTTCAGCGCAGAATTCTACCAGATCTTCAAAGAAGAGTTAATACCAATACTCTCTAAATTGTTCCACACAGTAGAAACAGAAGGAACATTACCAAACTCCTTCTATGAGGCTACAATTACCCTGATTCCTAAACCAAACAAGGATACAACAAAGAAAGAGAACTACAGACCGATCTCCCTCATGAACATTGATGCAAAAATACTCAATAAAATACTGGCAAACAGACTCCAAGAACACATCAAAACAATTATCCACCATGATCAAGTAGGCTTCATCCCAGGGATGCAAGGGTGGTTCAACATACGAAAGTCCGTCAATGTAATATACCATATAAACAAACTGAAAGAAAAAAACCACATGATCATCTCACTAGATGCAGAAAAGGCATTTGACAAAATCCAACACCCCTTCATGATAAAGGTCTTGGAGCGATCAGGAATACAGGGAACATACCTCAACATAATAAAGGCAATTTATAGTAAGCCAACAGCCAACATCAAATTAAATGGAGAGAAACTCAAAGCAATTCCACTAAAATCAGGAACGAGGCAAGGCTGTCTGCTCTCCCCATACTTATTCAATATAGTACTTGAAGTTCTAGCCAGAGCAATAAGACAACATAAGGAGATTAAGGGGATACAAATGGGAAAGGAAGAAGTCAAGCTTTCCCTATTTGCAGATGACATGATAGTATACTTGAGTGACCCCAAAGATTCAACCAAGGAACTGATACAGCTTATAAACACCTTCAGCAACATAGCAGGATACAAGATCAACTCAAAAAAATCAGTAGCCCTCCTATATACAACTGTCAAACAGGCTGAGAAGGAAATCAGAGATACATCACCCTTTACAATAGCCACAAATGACATAAAATATCTTGGGGTAACACTAACCAAGCAAGTGAAGGACCTATATGACAAGAACTTCAAGTCCCTGAAAAAAGAAATTGAAGAAGATGTCAGAAAATGGAAAGATCTCCCATGCTCATGGATAGGCAGGACTAACATAGTAAAAATGGCAATTTTACCAAAAAGCTATCTACAGATTCAATGCAATCCCAATCAAAATACCAACACAATTCTTCACAGACCTGGAAAGAATAATACTCAACTTCATATGGAAAAACAAAAAACCCAGGATAGCCAAAAGAATCCTGTACAATAAAACAACCTCTGGAGGCATCACGATCCCTGACTTCAAGCTCTACTATAGAGATACAGTAATAAAAACAGCTTGGTACTGGCATAAAAACCGACTTGTGGACCAATGGAATCGAATTGAAGACCCTGACATTAATCCGCACACCTATGAACATATAATCTTTGACAAAGAAGCCAAAAGCATACAATGGAAAAAAGAAAGCATCTTCAACAAATGGTGCTGGCATAACTGGATATCAACGTGCAGAAGGCTGCAAATAGATCCATATCTATCACCCTGCACAAAACTTAAGTCCAAGTGGATCAAAGACCTCAACATAAATCCAGCTACTCTGAACCTGCTAGAAGAGAAAGTAGGAAGTAGTCTTGAACGCATTGGCATAGGAGATCGCTTCCTAGGTATAACACCAGTAGCTCAGACACTGAGACAAACAATCAATCAATGGGACCTTTTGAAACTGAAAAGCTTTTGTAGAGCAAAGGATACGGTCAACAAGGCAAAGCGACAGCCCACAGAATGGGAAAAGATCTTCACCAACCCCACATCGGACAGAGGACTGATATCCAAAATATATAGGGAACTCAAGAAATTAAACATCAAAATTCTCAACAGTCCAATTAAGAAATGGGCTATAGAACTAAACAGAGAATTCTCAGCAGAGGAAACACAAATGGCTGAAAGACATTTAAGGAATTGCTCAACATCCCTAATCATTAGGGAAATGCAAATCAAAACAACTCTGAGATACCACCTTACGCCAGTCAGATTGGCTAAGATCAAAAACACTGAGGACACCTTGTGCTGGAGAGGATGTGGAGCTAGGGGAACTCTCCTCCACTGCTGGTGGGAATGCAAGCTTGTACAGCCACTGTGGAAATCAATATGGCGCTTTCTTAGAAAATTGGGAATCAATCTCCCCCAAGATCCAGCTATACCACTCTTGGGCATATACCCAAGGAATGCTCAACCATACCACAAGGGCACTTGCTCAGCTATGTTCATATCAGCATTATTTGTAATAGCCAGAACCTGGAAACAACCTAGATGCCCTTCAACTGAAGAATGGATAAATAAACTGTGGTACATACATACAACGGAATACTACTCAGCAGAGAAAAACAATGACATCATGAGGTTTGCAGGCAAATGGAGGGATCTAGAAAAAATCCTCCTGAGTGAGGTAACCCAGACTCAGAAAGACAAACATGGTATGTACCCACTCATAGGAGAATACTAGTTGTGGAACAAGGATGACTGGACGGCCACTCACAACACCAGGGAGGCTATCTGGAAAACAGGACCCCAAGAAAGACACGGGGATCGCCCAATGATGGAGAAATGGATGAGATCTACATGAACAGACTGGACGTGAGTGGGGGTAATGAGGGGCGAGGGGCGAGGGAAAGAGAACTTGGGGGAGCGGGAGATCCCAACTGGATCAAGTACAGAGAGGAAACACAAGGAATGTTCATGATAAATGAAGACCACATGAGAATAGGAAGGAGCAAAGTGCTGGAGAGGCCCACAGAAATCCACAAAGATGCCCCCACAATAGACTGCTGGCAATAGTCGACAAATAGCCTGATCTGACCTACCCTAGTGATAGGATGGCCAAACACCTTAATTGTCATACTAGAAACCCCATCCAGTGACTGAGGGAACTAGATGCAGATATCCACGGTCAGGCCCTGGGTGGAGCTCCGGGAGTCCAATTGGCGAGAAGGAGGAGGGTTTATGTGAGCTAGAGTTGTTGGGACCAGGGATGAATGGAATACAGGGACAAGTGGCCAAACAAATGGAAACACATGAACTGTGAACCAATGGCTGAGGGGCCCCCAACTAGATCAGGCCCTCTGAATGGGTGAGACAGTTGATTGGCTTCATCTGTTTAGGAGGCATCCAGGCAGTTGGACCGGGTCCTGTGCTCAGTGCATGAATTGGTTGTTTGAAACCTGGGGCTTAGTAGAGACCCTTGGCTCAGCCTGGGAGGAGGGGACTAGACCTGCCTGGGCTGAGTCCACCAAGTCGATCTCAATCCTCGGGGGAGTCTTTGCCCTGGAGGAGATGGAAATGGGGGGTGGGCCGGGGAGAGGGGGGCGGGGTGGCAGGAGGGGTAACGGGGTGATCTATGACTGATATGTAAAGTTGAATTATATTGTAAAATAAAATAAAATAAATTATAAAAAAACAAAACAAAACATGCAAACCATTTAAAAAGTATGACTTATGTTTCAAACCCATAATATTTATGCACCTGGAGGTCTATCTGCATTTCATCTTCCTGCATTTTTAAGAGAAAAATAACATAATAAGAAGAGATTCAATAATAGGGATTTTTTTATTAGATACAGAGGAGTATGAAATCAACAATAAACATTGGGTATATGAAAGTTAATAGGAAGCATACTTACTATTTACACAATACTGAAGTACATATTATTGAATCAACAAATATCAGTATTAACTGTATTCCTTTAAAATGTTGTTTGGGGATGAAATGAGTATTTCAAAATTGTGGAAAGAGTTTGAAACTGAATAAATAATGCTGAGATGTTTGGAATCTGGAAATAATAGGAAGTTATTACTGCCCTAAATACAAATAATCAAGGGCAGCAACTAGCACTTCCAGAATACAGAAACAGCTGTGTTCACAGAGAGTAGGTTCCAACAGGGTGGAGAGATAGAGGGACTTGTCCTGCTTGTACCAGAACACCCCAGTGATCTAAAGTCAGAATGGAAAGGAAGTCATCCAAATATCTCATGTTCTTGTTGAAGACTTTAAGTAATTAACTATAATTTTAAAGACAGAAGGTCTAGTGAAGTGGAGGTTATAGGTTCTCCTCAAAGTTCTTTTAACTCAGTAGCCCTGGGTAGTTAGTTGGCTAGGTTTCTAATACCAGGCATGATTTCCCTCTTGTTCCACGGGTCTTAACTGTTGGTTACCAACAAGGTCTCCATGCCACCACAGCACCCTTAGAGTTATTGTGCTATGGTGGTAATTATTATAAGCTTAACAAGGACAACAATAGACATGCTAAGGTGGACAGGGGGAAAGCCACAGGCCATGACCATACACAAAGAACTACAGCTAACTAAGGAAAGCTGAGAGGAGGAGAGATAGTCTTCCCCAGGGAAGAGCACACCCACTGGTTATTCAATACCAAATGGTCAGTGTAAATATACATGAAAGTAACATTATACAGCCTGATCTGGTTGTGTTTAGGTATTTATGAAGACACATGTATATGTATATGTATACCTATGTATATGTATATAACAGCAATTAATGAAACAGGTCATGGACTTGAAAGAGATCAGAGAGGGGTATATAGAAGGGTTGAGGGGAAGAGGAAATGATATATATTATAAGTTTAAAAATAAAGGAAATAATAAAAATAGGGAGGAAGATATTTTATGTAATGAGTTCTAGAGATTAATCTATCTGTGTACAAAATAGAACTGAGAAAATAGAAAAAATAATCATGAGAATGAGAAAAAAGGGGATGAGCAAACAGAGAATACTCAGCACATATACACATGTGTGTTTTATTTATTTGGTGTTCTGGTATTTCTCAAGTTATGGAGCAGACCAGAGTAAAATTTTGTCCAAATAATTTGCTGACATTCACCCAGCTAGTGAAAAACTAGACCACAGTCTTAAATTTGTGCTTTTTACTCAGTTCAATACTAATCACTATGTAATATTTTCATTCTGATAATGATAGTTTCATTTACTTGAAACTATTCAAAACAAAAAGCCAAAGAAAATACATAGAATAAAATTAGGATTTATTGATAATCATTCAAAAGCAAAAAAATAAAGTCAAAACCCAGGTAATAGAGGTAGAATAGGAAAACCAGTCAATTCTGCTTTACTCTTTCCCCTTCTTGCATACGTCATATCTTGCCTTCCCAGCAAAAGCTCAGAATTCCTATCACATCTACACCAAATTATTTTTTGCATGCTCAGGGCCTCAGGCATGAATGTTTCTGCAAATTGAATGGACAGAGCCTTGCAATGCTCCAAAGGTTCACAAGCCAGCACACATTTACAGCACAGCTTAGCCCCTAGCCTGGGCTGTCAGTGTGGGGTGTGTAAGTATGGGAGACAAAAATGAAAAGAAATTCTGATTTCATACTTCTGTGTTACATGGAAACTGAGAGAGAAATGGCTTCAATATTTTATCACATGTATTAATTCCATATTCCATTCTGACTGGCAATGTCATATAAGTGCACTGTGATTAATCAGAGCAAATGAAACTTTCTCAAATTGAGAAGGAAACATATTATGCCACTTATACCACTACACATCTTCGTGCATTCTATGTGGAGATATTTTCAATAAAGTGTAGAAATTGTCAAACCCACCCCTACAAAATGAAAGAGATGATCATCCTAGTTCATAGCACACTGTCACATAGTGGCACTCCTTCATCCAGAGTTGATTCATATTGTTTAGGTCTTCTTTTCACATCCACTGTTAGGTTAGAGTAGTTTAAGGACATAGAAAGCCAAATGACATCATTAATTGGTGCACGAGGTGTTTTATTTGGGATCAGAGGGAAACAGAGGTGGTGGTAGGAAAGCATCCAAATGGCAGCTTTTGTGAAATGTATTGTCGCTGTGGATATCTCTCTGTATAAATAAAACACTGATTGGCCAGTAGCCAGACAGGAAGTATAGGTGGGTCTAACAGAGAGTAGAATTGAGGGAACAGGAAGCCAGAGAGAGAGACCTGCCAGCCACGGCGATGACAAGCAAGATGTAAGGTACTGGTAAGCCACAAACCACGTGGCAACTTACAGATTAATAGAAATGGGTTAATTTAAGATATAAGAACAGTTAACAAGAAGCCTGCTATGCCCATACAGTTTGTAAGCAGTATAAGCATCTGTGTGTTTATTTTGTAAGTGGGCTGTTGGACTGCCGGGACTTGGTGGGACCCAGAGAGAAAACTCCAGCTACATATTGTTTAGTATCAGGACCCATAACAAAAAGGGAAATGCATCTTCAAATAAAGGAGAGCAAGACAGAAGGTACAAACAAGTCATGTAGCTGGAAGTTTTCCTGTGTCCCGGCTGGCTGGTGGTCAGGACAAGTCTCTCACCCACAGTCCAAAGCCTTTTATAAAATAATCACACAGAGGCTTAATATTATTTATAACTGCTTGGCCATTAGCTCAGGCTTATTACTGACTCGCTCTTACACTTAATTTAACCCATAATTCTTATTTGTGTTTAACCATGTGACTTGGTAACTTTTCTCAGTTCTGCCTTGTCATCTTGCTTCCTCTGTGTCTGGCTGGCAAATCCTGACTCAGCCTTCCTCTTCCCAGAATTCTCCTTGTTGGCTTATCCCGCCTATACTATACTTCCTGCCTGGCTACTGGCCAATCAACATTTTATTTATCAACCAATCAGAGCAACACACATTCACAGTATACAGAACGATATCCCACAGCAAAGTCACTAATATTTAACAAGAGGAAATATCACAATTATAATTTAAAAAAAGGAAACAAAAAATGAGTATAAGAAATATGATATGGGGGCTAGAGAGATGGCTCTGTTGGTAAAATGCTTGATATGAAAATGTGAGGACAGAATTTAATACCCAGAATGCGCATAAAGGCTGGGTACAGCAGTATAGCCTATGTGCCTATAACCCCCAATGTTGTGGGTGGAGACAGGCAGATCTTCGGACTTCTACTCAGGAAGTGTAGCCAAAACAATGAGTTTCAGGTCAGAAATCCCATCTAGAAAAAAAAAGTTGGAGAAGGAACTGAGGAAAAGACATTTCAAAATCAGCCTCTTTCTTCTAGCATGACAGCACAGACTAGGATCTCTGAATAAATATGTGCATGCACATGTATATAGCACACACATGTAGCACACACACACATACACATTCGCACACACACAGTATGTCACATGTAAAGAGAAGAAGAAGACAATGGTCAGAAATGGGAAGCAACATATTCTAGAAGGACTGAGACCCAAGCTTAGGTTTAGGAGGTGGTGGACTCCTGCGAGGATTCTAGTCAGAACTGTTTTGGTTAAATATAGGTGAATAAATGTGGAAAGAACATGGAGGTTCCCAAGCCAAAAATAAGAAAGTAGAAAAGAAAAACTGGACTATGACTAAGACAAAGCAAAGATTTTCATATTCCATCCCGTGAAAATTAGCTTAATTTTGAAATAGGACATTCAGATTTTCAAAATGTATGAATAGGTAGCACTTCATCTCCAAGTCCCAACTATTTTAAGATGCCATAGGTATCTACATGAAAAGACACCAGGGTGGCTCTGCAATGTTGCTCTTTAAAAACATTTGTTTCAATGCACACTGGAAATGCACTTTCACATCAGCTCTTTTCTGTTTCAGGGTTTCCACAATTTAAGGTGGATTTCCAGACCCATCAAATTTGTATGCAAACAAACATATTTTATTTAATTTCATTGTTTTGTAGAGGTCCCTCATGTGTATGTACTTATAATTTACTTATTCACAGATGTTCATGCTTTGTACACTATGCCCCAAGCTCTTACACGTTAGAATAAGGTTGGCACCCACAATGCTGCCTCTGGAGTCCTGCAGAGGTTTCTAGTTTTAGCTGGGAGAGGGCAAGAGGTTTGGAGGGTCCTGTTCTCATCCTTCGAGATAACAACAACTAAGTCAATTGCAGTTCTAAAGCTAGTTTTGACTCATATGCAGGACAAAATGAACACAAAATCAAGAGAAAGGAGTTCCCACGTGAAATCAGAACCCCAGGATTAATTTATCTGGAGTACACATTATCTGTGTCCATTCAGGCCAGGGGAATCTTTAGTTCTACTTCTAAAGCTGCTGAACACTGGGGCACTATAAATTCCAGGAAACTCCCCTTCTCTCCCTCCACAACAACCAGCCCCTAATATGTGGTGAGTGGGGACAGTTTTAATGAACTCCAGGGAAGCTGGAAGCTGGTTCACTGATGTGGCTTGTCAAAGAGCAGATTCAAGGCCAAGGAAAGGCTCACAGCCTAAGCAGGAACAGACATTGAGAAACTGTCATTTGGCTGATTAGGCCATTCCTCAAGCTTAAGATAATGTCTAAGTTATGAAGATTATGGTGAGCCAAGACTAATTATAGCACAAATGGAGTTCTTTAGTTCAACACAATTTCTGACTAGATTAACAAAAATTCCATGTTTATATCTTAACATAAGGAAGTAGATATTAGTGTCTTAGATTAAAAGTATATATTTCCAGTATATACTGTTTCATTCAACCCATTAGGACTTCAGCAAAAATCTGGAGACATAAAGAACATAGATAAAATGCAGGTAGGTGAGACAAAGCAATCATCTAAAAAGGCATATAATGACTCTTGGAGAATTTCAAATAATCCTGATTAATATGTTCAAGGTTCTAAGGCAAAAGTAAGAGAGCGTGCAGGTCCATGTGCAAAGTTTAAACAGAGAAGGTCCTGTAAGCTGTGTAGAGAGGCCATCCTTAGAATAGATACCTACCTATTCAGATTCAAGCTGTTCTAGCCATTGCATCCTAAGTACCAGATATGGTAATAATGGTGTCATCCTTGATATCCAGTCTCATTGAGCCTCCAGATAGCCTCAACTTCAGCTTCCTTTGGCAACACCCCAAATAATAACAACTTAGCTGAACCCATTCAGTCCAGAGCATTCTGAGAATTGTTTGAAGCCACTCAATATTGATTTTGTTTATTAACAATAGTAGACAGCCAACATTAACAATGCAATAGAAAAATAGGTTAAGTAGAATTTAAATATACCTACATATATTTGGTAATTTGATTTTCAACACTGAATTGTAAAAGAGATATTTTCCAGTATGCATTACTTACTAGAATGCCCATATAAATCTTTATTCTTTCCTTTATTCACAGAAATAAATGTTTTGTGGGTTGCTAATTAGGACTTAGAGGTAAAATACAACATAGTATATACATATATTGAAATAAACTTTATTCATTGTACTGATAGAAATATAACACTTGGAAGTAACAGGGATGTAGCTCCATTACCTTACAGCAGGAAAGTTGTATTAGAGAGAACACAGTACCAATTCTGAAGAATATTATGATAAATTGGATTATAACAAAAATTTAATCTGTTCAAAGCATGAAAAGAAAAGCCAGAATGTGGGAGGGGGTATTTGTAGCACTTACATGCAACTAGTGTCATTTATACACAACAAATAGGAGCTACAAATAATATATAAGAAAGTATTTAGTGGGAAAAGAACATAAATGTCCTGGACCAACTGATACTGGTAAAATTTTCACCTTAATGGACAGACTTAGGGGATATTCATGACACTAAATATGCAAAGGACAGAGTGGAAGCTGGTCCATGCCTAGGAGGTAGAATGGCATCTCACCCAGGCACAAGAAAGGTGTCTCTTCCATGAGTGGTAGGCATGAGGGCAAGGCCACCCATACCTCCCCCAGTGTATTTACTTTTAGTAAAGACATAGAACACTTCAGTTTAAAAGTTCTAGTGGTTCAAATTTCAGTCTGCTTACTAAATACTCAATTTATTATGCATTCATTTTTTTTCTATATTGTTAACAAATGACTTGGGAGTAAATACTTAGTAGTACTTTGATAAACAATTTCAGAGATAATTACTCTGATATTCCCAGAGATTGCCATCATTTTCCCAGTTTTCATTTGAAAAGTAAATTTATTGATGTAGCTGTTTGATATATATAATACTTACCATATATTTCACATTAAATATGATATTTGAAGATGAGATTACATTTTGAGGGTATTTTGCTCATTTAAATTAAAACAGGCCACTGAAAAACATCAAAAATAAAATATTTGTAAACATTATTTCATAAAGTTTTACTCTAAGTTCTTAGAATGCTGTGAAAACATAGAAGAAAATTTCAAATCTATGTTATGGATTACTCTCTTCATATAAATGGTTGATTAGGAAATTTAGAATCTGCTCAAAGCTCATGGATAAGCACACGAGCAAGGCTTGAATACATGAATCACAGAAAATGAAGAAGTAGCAGTCATTGAGCTTTATGGAGATCTGTGGTGTTATCCAGGACATGCACGTTTTAAAAATCATGAAATTCTGTCAGGTACTGATAATTTTTAATGGTTTTCCTCTTTAAATTTTTAAAATTTTATTTGTGGTATATGTGAGTGTGTGTGTGTGTGTGTGTGTGTGTGTGTGTGTGTGTGTGTGTGTGTGTGTGTGTGTGTGTGATGTGGTTGTGCAAATGTGGGCATGCATACTGCTGTGTACAAATGCAAATCGGAGGGCAACCTTCTCTGGTTGTTCCTCTCCCCCAACCACAGGGTCCAGGGATGAACTCTGGTCCCCAGCCCTTGTACAGCAATGGTTTTACCCTCTGAAGTATTTCAGCAGCCCTGGCTTCCCTCTGGCAATCCAGTCTCCACAACTGGATTTAGAGCAGAGGATAGAAACTTTCTTTGTTCTATAATTTTAGAGCAGAGGATAGAAACTTTCTTTGTTCTATAATTTTAGAGCAGAGGATAGAAACTTTCTTTGTTCTATAATTTTTTTCAGTTAAAAATCATTTTGATGCTGTCAACAAATTCTCTCTTGGTGGATTCTGTTCTTTCTTCAGGAAGGTCTGAGATTGCTTCTATTATCAAGACCCTCTACTACTTTTCGAAGTTGATTTCATGCTCTCTTCCATAGAAATTAAACAGTGTCACTGTGAAGAATGTGACAAATGAGCCTGGATTCACCTCTAGTGGGGAATATTGAAAAACAAGCCAGGAAGGAGCAAAGAAAAAAAAAAGCCTACTTGTTTTGTGACTTCTGAGTCAGCCTGGGATATTTCAAATTAAAGCTTGCGAGGTGTTTTGATCACATTGACTGAAGTGGATAACTCTGACTGAACTTTAGGAAAATAGTATTAACCATTTTTGTTGTCTGCTGCTCTAGAGCCTGTCTTTGGAGGTAACTCACAGGTAAAAAATATCAATTTTCACTTGTGTGTGCTCTTAGGTTAATCTTAAATGGGACCGAAGCACAGTAAATGTATTCACATTCTCAATTCTTTCTTTTTTAAAAAAATTTTAGTGTATGTGTGTTTGTGTGTGTGTGTGTGTGTGTGTGTGTGTGTGTGTGTGTGTGTGTGCTTACATGCATATATGTGTCAAGGTGCCTGTGTCCTTGTGTAAGCAAATAACGGAGAAGGATGTCAGATGTCCTATCCTATCACTCTGGAATTTCCTTGAGACAGAGCTTCACACTGAACCTGAAGTATAGGCTGCCAGTCAGCAAGCCCCAGTCATCCCTGTGACTCCACTCATCACAACATTGGGTTACAGGTACATACAAACACCCCTGGACTTTTATGTGTATGGGGGGATTAGAACTTAGGTCCTCATGGTTGTACAGCAAGTGCTCTTATCCACTGAGCCATCTCCTAGACCCCTTCCCACTTCTTGTAAAGTGGTTATGATGGAATACAATTCATGTAAACAACCGACCATTGTATAGCCCAGAAGTCACTGGTTTTTAGGTTATTTACACAGTTAAGCAACTATCTTCACTTCGATCTAATTTAAGCACATTTTATCAGTACAAAAAGAAACCTTGTCTACGTAGTGAGTCACATCCCCATCTGTCGTCACTTCACAGTCACCGGCTTTTGGTACATATGAACTTTTTTCTCTGTCATTTTCTTACTGCCATTGGACTTGGACTTCCCTGCAGTCTGTCCATCTAAGTCATCACTTGACATTGGGGTCAGTTCAATTACCTTGATGTCCTTCTTGATCTGTGCTAAGCCATGTCACCACTGTGCCACTAGAGAAGGGGAAGGACAGTGGTCCATCTCCCTCTGAGTGGTGTCTCTGCTTCATGAATGGGGTATTGGGTTAGGTGATAGCTTAGGTTCTTATTTCTCAATGGAATCTCTTCCCTGTGTATAAACTTAGACAAGAAATAAACAGTCCATAATCTTTGAGTTGCATCCCATTCTGAGAACTTTCATAAAATCTTTTACAGTCCATCTTTTTGCCTAGCATATCTATGATGTATGCACCACCTACCTACTGGTCTCCTAGTATTTATCTTATCCTATGGACTGTTGTAACCTCTTATTTTAGTTAATAATGGCTTCAAAGTTTAAGAGTGATATCAAAAGGCATCATGGCATAAAACATATTATAACAAGTTGATTTGGTACTGTGTGGCAAGGCTGTAAGATATATCAGCGAAAAAAACATGGTACATGAAGGGTATAGTACTACTGGTCATCCACTTGTGGTTTTGTTGCTACCTCTCTGGGGCTTTTACTATGATACTTTATTTAATTCTAGACCATACTATGCATAAGATTATGATCCTTGTTTTACACAAAGAAATATAGGTATAAGAGACTAAATTGCTTCAGGATTAAACCAGATTTATATGTCTTCAGAGTAGATGATAAGCTTAATCTATTGCCTAAAAATATGGTTTTATTGCAGGTGAATGAATGTTCTCTTTTTACTTCTAACATTACTTCAAATATAAGCTATTCTCAGTGACTGTGAGATACTCTGTAGGGAACAGAGGCACACCTTTGTTCTCTCCCTCTCTTTGCTTCTCTGAACACCCGGTGCCATCCCACCACATTGTCTTTCTGATGATCAGTTCCTATTTTATAACTTACAGACATGGTATTTTTAATACCTAATACATTCCAACAAGTTGCTGTACAACATTTCAAAATGGCATAACTTTATATTCTTACATGAGCTTATTCAACTTCTTTTTTTAATTTTTTTGTTTTTACATCCCAACCAAAGTTTCCTCTCCCTCCTCTTCTCCCAGTTTTTCTCCCCCACCAACACCATCCACTCCTCCTCCTCTGTTTCTCTTCAGATATGTGAGAGCCTCCCATGGATATCAGCCATTCATGGCATATCAAGTTGCAGTGAGACTAGGCACCTTCTCTTCTATTAAGGTTGGATGAGGAAATCTGGTAGGAGGAATAAGTCCCAAGAGCAGACAATAGAGTCAGAGACAGCCCCTGCTGTCATTGTTAGGAGTCTCACAAGAAGACCAAGTTACATAATTGTAAAATACATGCAGAGGGCCTAGGTCAGTCCCACGTAGGCTCCCTGGTTGTTGGTTCAGTCTCTGAGTCCCTATGAGCCCAGGTTTGTTGGTTCTGTGAGTTCTCTTGTAGTACCCTTGACACTACTGGTTCCTAAAGTCCTTCCTTCCCTTCTTCAGCAGGATTCCCTGAGTTCTGCCTAATATTTGGATGTGGGTCTTGTCCTGCCTACAAGATGGGCTAGGGTAAAGATGGTGCAGAAATTGTGGGAGCGACCAACTGATGACTGGCCCAGCTGAAGGCCCATACCCTGAGAGGGATCTTACCCCTGAGGGCTGGGACCCAGAGGCAGGATACCTCACAGACCTAGGATAGAACCAAACATGACTGGCAAAATAAATAAATAAACAAATAACAAGTAAGTAAATAAAACCAATGAAATAATTACTAATGATATTCTACTATACTCATAGATTGGTGCCTAGCCCAATTGTTATCAGAGAGGCTTTACTCAGCAACTGATGGAAATAGATGCAGAGACCCACCGCTTAGTCAATTTCTTAACACCAACAATTTAGAGACTGACTCAATCCAACTTAATAGAAGACATCTTTAACTATAGTTTACACAAAGGACCTTTTTATGGATTACTTACCAAAAGCTTGGGATTACTGTAGCCGTTGTTCAAGTGACAGAAACAATGCTCGTCTAAGACAATTTTAGTATAAACATAAGGCTGACCAGACATATTAGTGTTCATAAAACATTACAATGACTTTCAAAACCATCTGAAATAGTTCACATGTAATCTTGGTCCACGTGGTGAAAGCCCCTTAGGTTTTGAAGGTTCTGAGTGAATGTGCTGTAAGCTATGTGCCACACATGTTTTCTTTGTCAACAGCAAAGCATAGTTCCCTGGGATGCCTTCTTAGAACTCAGCTGATTCTTAAGCAGTTTTAGAAGGTAGAAAGAAAAGATGTGTTTAGAAATATAGTGACACGTATTCTGTTATGCTCACAGATCGGTGCCTTGTCCAGTCATCATCATAGAGCTTTCCTTAGGCAGCAGATGCAGAGACCCACAACCAGACATTACACATAGAGAGTCTAAATTGGAAGTCTGTATTGTGTTTCTCCCCTTGGATCCCAGAGAACCCTATAGAAGAGGAGGACAAATTGTAGGAGTCAGAGGGAATGGAGGACATCTGGAGAACATGGCCCACTGAATCAACTAATTGGGGTATGTACAGATTCACGGAGACTGAAGTGGCAAGCATGAGTCCTGCATGGATCTGCAACATGTCCTCTGTGTTTATGTTGTGGCTCTTGGCTTGAGGTTTTGGTGGGACTCCTAATTGTGAGAGCAAGTGTGTCTGCCCTTTGGATTATTTTCTCCTGTTGGGTTGCCTTCTCCAGCTTCGGTGTGAGTGTTTTTGCCTTGTCTTATTGCATTTCATGTTGTTATGTTTGATTGTTGTTTCTTGGGTCCCTGCTCTTTTCTCATAGGAGGAGTGGGCGTACATCTTGGGGAGAGAGGTGGTAGAGGCTGAGAGCTGGGAGGAACGGAAGGAGTGGAAACTGTAGTCAGGATGTATTGTGTGAGAGAATATATTTTCAATTAAAAAAAGAAAGAAAATAAAAAGAAATATAGTGACACATTTATAGGTTTTTTCAAAAGAAAGTCTAAGCAAACATTTTGTTCTTATGGCAACATACAACATTAACTATCTTCTTGGTTTTTGTTCTCAAAAGCAATTTCACTTTTATTCTAGAAGCTTAGTGTCTCTCAGTGACAGTCATAAATGGTATGGAGTAAATTCAAGAAATATTATTCAAAGGCATTGTGACCCATGTCCCATAATCCCTAGCAAGACTCTCTCTAAAAATTTGAAAATCATCTTCATTAGTATTATTATTATGTGTGTGTAGCACAGTGGTGTGAATGTGGACAATAAAGGGCAGCTTCTAGAAATTGATTCCTTCTTTCCACTGTTGGTTCTGTGGATTGAAATCAAGTCATCATCAGGCTTATGTGGAAAGTCCTCTACCCTTGGAGCTGGAGCCATCTTATCGCTCCCATCGACTAAGTAACTAACTAACTAAATAAATGAACAAATGACTAGGATGTAACTCAGGTAGAGTTTACTGAAAATATGCAATGCCAGATGTTCAGCTCCTAGCTGAAAGAAACCACTTAGAAACATAATTATTTCTTTTAGAGCAGTGGTTCTCAGCAGCCCCAGTTGCAGGCCAGCAGACAGGACTCTTGCAGGCAAGACTGACTACCACCATCCCCCACTGGACCCTGTAACCAACAAACCTCACTCCACCCCCCAAACCCACTCATCCTCCAAGATCACAGCTGTTCTCAGAGACACAGACTCCACCAGCTCCGATTGGACCAAGAATGCCGATTGAATCAAAATAGGCTTCCTCAGATTCAGACACCAGTTGGAGGAAGACATGGGTAGACACCAGTACAAAACTACATTTAACAACATAAAGAGCAATATGGTACCACCAGAACATCAGGAAGACCTAGCATCCCAATGCAGAAGAAATTGACCTTAAAAATCACTTTAAGAAGATAATAGAAGCCTTTAAAGAAGAAATGAAAAATTCCCTTAAAGAAATTGAGGAAAAGACAAGCAAAAAATTGGAGGAAATCAATAAATCTCTTAAAACCAAGAAAAAACAATCAAACAGGTGAAATTCAAGACTTGAAAACTGAAATAGAGGCAATAGAGAAGACACAAACTGAGGGAATGCTGGAAATGGAAAATCTGAGTAAATGAACAGGAACTACAGATGCAAGCATAACCAATAGAATGAAAGAGATGGAAGAGAGAATCTCTGGCATTAAAGATATGCTAGAGGAGATAGATTCATCAGTCAAAGAAAACATTAAAGCCAACAAAGACATAACAAAACATCCACGAAATCTGGGACACCATGAAAAGACCAAACCTAAGAATAATAGGGATAGAAGAAGGAGAAGAATTCCAACTCAAAGGCACAGAGAATATATTCAACAAAATCATAGAAGAAAACTTTCCCAACCTAAAGAAAGAAAAGCCTATGAAGATACAAGAAGCCTGTAGAACATCAAATAGGCAGGACCCCCCCCAAAATGTCCCCTCATCACATAATAATCAAATCACTAAACATACAGAATAAAGAAAAAATATTAAGAGCTGCAAAGGAAAAAGGTCAAGTAACATATAAAGGCAGACCCATCAGAATAATACCCGACTTTTCAATGGAGACTCTGAAAGCCAGAAGATCCTAGACAGACATTATGCAGACACTAAGAGACCACGGATGCCAACCCAGACTATTATATC
Organism: Peromyscus nudipes; assembly: GCA_902168325.1. Lineage (NCBI taxonomy): Eukaryota > Metazoa > Chordata > Mammalia > Rodentia > Cricetidae > Peromyscus > Peromyscus nudipes. The sequence continues at coordinate 17,380 of CABHPH010120367.1, forward strand.
CAGCAAAACTCTCAATTGCCATAGACAGAGTAAATAAAATATTCCATGATAAAATCAGATTTAAACAATATCCATTCACAAATCCAGCCCTACAGAAAGCACTAGAAGGAAAATTCCAACCTAAGGAAGTTAGATACACCCATGAAAACACAGGCAATAGATAATTCCACACCAGCAAATACCAAAGAAGGGAAACACCACAACACTACCACCAAAAAATAAGAGGAATTAACAATCACTGGTCATTAATATCCCTTAATATCAATGGACTCAATTCACCTATAAAAAGACACAAGCTGACAGAATGGATATGAAAACAGGATCTATCTTTCTGTTGCATACAAGAAACACACCTCAACTTCAAAGACAGATACTACCTCAGAGTAAAAGGCTGGGAAAAGATTTTTCAATCAAATGGACTCAAGAAGCAAGCTGGTGTAGCTATCCTAATATCTAACAAAATAGACTTCAAACTAAAATCAATCAAAAGAGATCAAGAAGAACATTTAAAAAATCCATCAAGCTGAAGTCTAAATTGCACATCAAATCCACACACTACTAGTGGGAGACTTCAATACCCCACTCTCACCAATGGACAGGTCTGCCAGACAGAAACTTAACAGAGAAATAAGGGAATTAATTGACTCAAATGGACTTAATACAGAACATTCCACCCTAACACAAAAGAATATACCTCCTTCTCAGCACCCCATGGAACCTCCTCTAAAATTGACCACATACTTGGTTACAAAGCAAATCTCAACAGATACAAAAAATTTGGAATAAACTCCTGTATGTTATCAGACCACCGTGGCTTAAAGTTATATTTCAACAACAAAAATTACAGAAAGCCTACAATCTCATGGAAACTGAACAATACTCAACTGAATTACCACTGGGTCAAGGAAGAAATAAAGAAAGAAATTAAAGATTTTCTGGAATTCAATGAAAACGAATGTACAACATACCCAAACTTATGGGACACCATGAAAGCAGTGCTAAGAAGAAAATTCATAGCACTAAATGCCCATATAAAGAAGTTGGAGAAATCTCACACTAGAGACTTAACAGCACACCTTGAAAGCTCTAGAACAAAAAGAAACAAACTCATCCAGGAGGAATAGATGACAGGAAATAATCAAATTGAGGGCTGAAATCAATAAAATAGAAACAAAGAGAACAATACAAAGAATCAATGAAACAAAAAGTTGGTTCTTTGAGAAAATCAACTAGACAAGCCCTTATCCAAACTAACCAAAAGGCAGAGAGAGGGCATCTAAATTAACAAAATCAGAAATGAAAAGGGAGACATAACCACAGACAATGAGGAAATTCAGAGAATCATCAGTTCATACTTCAAAAACCTGTACTCCACAAAACTGGAGAATCTAAAAGAAATGGGTAATTTTCTGGATAGGTATCACATACCAAAGTTAAATCAAGACCAGATAAACAATTTAAATAGACCAATACCCCCTAAGGAAATAGAGCAGTGGTTCTCAACCTTCTTAATGTTACAGCCCTTTAACACATTTCCTCATGCTGTGGTGACCCCAAAACATAAAATTATTTCATTTGCTATTTCAAACTGTAACTTTGTTACTGCTGTGAATCTTAATGTAAATATCTTTTAGGTAGAATATCTGATATGCAACTCCATTGCTTTATAGCAAGTAGTATGAGCAATGTTAACTTATATGCCCTGGCCAAGAAGAGATGGAAATTTGCTGGAATCTTGAAGACAGACATACTTAACTGAAGCAATCACCAATTTGGAGGCAAAGCTAAACTTTTCTTTTTTACTGGCAAGGATTCACCATTTAATTGAATGCAAAGTTTATGTATGTTGAGAAGACAAGAGATAAATATTTTCTCTCCTGAGGAAAATGAAAAAATATAAAATATAAACAGCAAGTGAAAATATAAGGCTAATTCCTGTTGCTTACCAGAGCAGGCTAATGAAATGGAAAAGATTATAAAATTTAGTAAGAAACAGGCTGTGCATCAGTGACTTTCAGGTAAAGTAAGAACTGAAGTATACAGGACTCTTAATACACAGCAAGCCAGGGACCAAGTATTAGAAGTCATGTTTTTACAGGTCCTATAATAAGAGAAAAACCAAAGTTTCAGTGGACATAGAAAAAGAGATAAGGTTCAGATAAGGAATGATTTATAAATGACAGCCAGAGCATCCAGGGTCTGAGTCATCAGTTTACACTTTGTGCTTCCTTCAATCTTTCTCTAAATGTCACTCTCCTTAAGTATTCTCAAAGGTCAGTACAAGTGTCCAATAAAAATATTTATGCAGCTAACATGAGAATTTACATTTATAGAAGAACGTGTCAATGGTGGAGTTATTTATCACTATCCAGGCTTCCAGTGGTCCAGGGGGGGTGGGAGCATGTGGAAAATCTCAGATAACATTGGCATCTCCCAGCACTGTAGGCTCAGCCCTGAGCAGGAACATGGCCAGTGTGTATGGCGTTAGCCCTACGTTTCCAGACATCCTAGCTGACAAAATTCATCTGAATCTTACTTCAGAGAGAACACTTTTTTTCCTTGCTATTATTTGGAAGAATAGAAAGAGCTGCTCTTTCAAATGCAGTCTCATTTCCAGGAAGGCAATGAGTCTGAAATCACTGTGATGGCGAGCATAAGCTCATCTGCCTGAGAAGCCCAGCACAGCTGTGTTCAGAGTTCATTGTCAGACTTCTTTTTTTGATTTTCAAAGAACCAACAGAGCTAAGATTCATGTAATCCTTTTCATATCAGTTCTTCTTAGCGCTCAAGCACGCCACACGGTTCTTCTTTCCTGCTAGGTAATTAGAATGGTTCCTTAGCTTTTCAAAACGGCATACAGATAGTTTTACCTTTATGTCCTGATTGCACAAGACTCATAGAGTCTTCTAAGGAGGTTAAAATGCAGTGATCTCCTTCAAAGTCATGATGGGGCTTCAGACCCAGTCTCCTGCAGGGCAGACACAGGAACAAAAGCCAGGTAGACAATTTAGCAAAATGATATAATCAATTTGACAAATATTTCTGAGGACTCCTACGTGTAATAGCTGCCTCTATTTCTGGCATTGGCCTCTGTGCTTTCATGCATTATTTTATTTGATCTTTACAATGAGCCGGTGAGGAGGGCATTTGTTGGCTTCTAAGGCAGAGCATGCAGCATTCCTTTGTGATCTTTTTTTCCCTTCAGTCTTCAGTCATTCCCTAAAGGGGTGGAGATCAAAGTTATCCCATCTTCTGAAGGAAGTACCTAGATAAGAGTCAATCAAGTTTCAGGTTTCATCCTGGACCTCAGTCCTTGTGCGCAGGTTCTACATACAACACAGTAGCAATGAATAGCCGAGAGTTCTCTGCTCATGAGGTTGGCAAGGAGTCTTTGGCCATGGCCTGGATTGGTTTCCTACCTAAGTTGAGAACAAATCACCTTATTTCTCTCCAATGTTCCTTTTTCACTAGAGAATGTAGTTTTATTTTTTTCCATGATCAAAATGCTATATTTGACTGGCATTTAGATTTTGCGGTAGAGGTGAAGCAGACCTGGCTTTCACTTCTCTGATATAAAATGGAACACATTTTTCAAGCTTGAAGATGCTGTGTGAACCAAAGTAGGTTCACGTGCTTGCTTCAAGGGCTTTGTGGCCAGCAGATTTGGCTACAGGTTTCGGGCAAACATCATAATACCGTCTTAATTGCCCTACAGTTCACACAGGCTTAACAGCATCCCCATTGCAATTTTACACTTGAAGGAACTCAACAGCAGGGAGTTTAAATAACTTGCCCCAGCTCACAGAAGGCTAATATGTGGTGGAGGGCAGGCGTTGAGCTCGGGGTCATTTGACTGCAAAGTCTACTTATAATGTCTACCCTAAAGTAGTTTTTTAAAAAAAATTAGAAGAACCATCTAAAATATATACAAAACCAAGCTAATGAGATGGTTGCTGATACAAGAAGAATGAAGACAAAGTAGCTGCTGTGGTGGATGATGTGTTTTCATTAAGGAGCCACCAGTGCATAAGGAGGCACAAGCATTGAAGAGGAGTAACATTAATGAGGGCATAAAACATGACTGGAGAAAGGCAACCGAACAAAACATAGTATGCTCTCAGTGGGCAGTGTGTGGCCTGACACAATCATGTTAGTGCCCAGAGTTGGGAGCCCCAATCTCAGCTTCACCTTCCTCAATTCCTCCTTGTTGACCCACCCAGGGAGAGCACAAGCTTCAATTTTCCTTTATTTCTTCAACCAAATAAAGAAGGGGAGAAAGACAGAATAAAAGCATGACTGCTCTTATAATAATATACTTAAGAAAGCCACAAAGTGGTTAAAATTTAGAAAACTCAGACATTATTTTCAGTGCACCCTAATAGTCATACACTTACAGGAATTTGTCCCCAAATCAAAGCCCACTTCTGTATCTCTGCCAATCTGTGAGCTTTCTTTCTGAGTGTTTGCCTTATAAATTAGCATGCTATTAAGCTAAGTGGGGGAAAGTTTAAATAAAGTGAGTTACATAGAAGTTTTATAGCCATATATTAATATGGGTCAAATTTATATATAATAATATATGGTAGGTTTTTTTTAATGTTTGACCAAAATTTCCTGGAACTCTTTAAACAATATATGTTATGACAAACTATGATGTTATAACATCTTTGTACTTAGATAAATATGAAATATCTGAAATGTATCTTGGCAGGCATTTGGTTGAAATATATAAAACTTTTCTGTTTAAATATTCTTTTGTCATGTTTCTCACACAGTATACATTGCCTTGTATAGTCCTAAGCACCAGCCATTATCAGAAAATAAACTCAAATACAGAGAATCTTGGAGGGGAGTGAGGACTAACATACTTAATCTGTATGTTCAGTGCTGGGTTGATGAGAATTCAGAGGACTGGACTACGTCAAAATTTGTGTTTGGAAAAAAAATCCTATCTTTGTCATTTTAATTTTTGTTCAACTCTGGAGCACTTTCCTCTGTCAACTGGGAATCCTGTTACTTTCCTCTCCACTCCCAAGTAACACAAGCTCTTTCTAAAGCTTCACTTTACCAGGGAGATCTAAGCAGCTATGGAGAGGGACGTGGGTGCCTCTCACTTTTCTTGCCTCATTCCTCACTTGCTGAGGATGTTTGAAACAGAATGTTCATATCTTCCTGGCACTGTTATAAAATATCTCTGTACTCTCGGAGACTGGCAGGTACATTCATCTTGCTATGCTTCACACACATTCCCTTGCTGGACTCTTTTTTTTTTCCCAACAACTTCTGTGAGATGGTGTCTTAGGTTTCTCCAGCTGCTTTCTACCCCAGGCCATGAGTTTTTAGCAGTGAATTGAAAATAGATACTCACTGTTGGCTCCCCCTTCATCCCCCAGTGGTTTTTCTTGGACCAGTTACTGAAGATCTCCAGTCTGCCTGTAGCTGCTACAGCAATTACTACATCCAGGCCTCCAAAACCCATTGTTTTGTTTCATGGACACAGGAGAGTTTCTTCCTTGACAAATCCCTTCTAATTCTTTAGTATTGATTTTCCATTTTTATATGATTGGTTTATGTGTTTACGGCACACATTGTCCAATAAAGTTCTCAAATTCCATGGGAAATCTGTTTTTGGTTTTAATCAGTTGAAAGGCAGGCAGGCACACAACTTCATTCTTGGTGTGAGTTTGAATCACAGTCCAAGTCGTTTTTAAACAAATTGTTATCATGAAATCAACTTTGAGAAATTACCCTTATTTTGGAGTTGATTATGAAACCAGTTCCCAATCCATATTAGTAAAAATACATATTCTAGCATGTACCTTAAAATTGATCCCAATGATCTTGAAACATCAAAGAGGTAATTATCAATTGACTCTGCTATAACTCTAGGAAATAGGAAGAATTCACCCAAAATTGGCAACCAAGACCTAGATCAATAATACATCAGAATCACATAAGCTTTGGTACCTGGAGTGAAGCTTGAGGATAGAGATATTTTTAAAATTAGCTTAAAATCACACGACAGGGCAATATTGGAGCTTGATTTGAATATGGGCATTCTGGTTAATAAGTCAAAGCTTATAAGCAGTGATCTAAGCAGCCCAGATAATTACACAATGTCTCCTAGCAACATTTTTCTTTTACACTTTATGAGTGTCTATCTGGTAATTCTAACAGACTCCAAGCTCTGCAAAGTAGAAATCACAGTTTGGGTAAGTTTTATTTCATATTATCAAAAGAAAAAGTACATCAAAATGGTGTTTGACTCTTTGTCACCAGCATGGCTGTGACTGTCATGACACATCCAGACAGTTTACATCTCCCCTGCAAACACTTAGAAAATCTGGACAGAGTAAATAATTTTAATTTAAATGATTATACCAGTTTAAAATTTTGAATGGGAATGATCAGCTTTTGGGTTAAGGAGGGAAATGAAGGTCATGGAGGAAGAGAAAGAGAGATATCTTAGATGAAAATATTCAATAAAGCATTCTAACCAGATAATCCTCTGTAGCTAGGAGCAGGGCTTAAAACACTTCCAAGGAAGCCGGGCGGTGGTGGCGCACGCCTTTAATTCCAGCACTCGGGAGGCAGAGGCAGGCGGATCTCTGTGAGTTTGAGGCCAGCCTGGTCTACAGAGCGAGATCCAGGAAAGGCGCAAAGCTACACAGAGAAACCCTGTCTCAAAAAACAAAAACAAAACAAAACAAAACAAAAACTTCCAAGGAAAGTAGCAATATCTACATAAAAGCAGACCTCATGTTTGCTGTGGGATGTCCTGTATGTTGTGAATATATATTGCTATGATTGATTGATAAATAAAACACTGATTGGCCAGTAGCCAGGCAGGAAGTATAGGATAGGTGGGACAAACAGAGAGGAGAGGCTGGGAGGTGGAAGCTGGGGGAGACACCAGCCTGCTGTCCAGGGAGCAACATGTAAAGACAACAGAACAGGTAACAGAAATGGGCTGAGTATAAGAGTAAGAGCTAGACAATGGTAGGCCTGAGCTAGTGGCCTAGCAGTTTAAATAATATAAGCGTCTGTATGTTTATTTCATAAGTGGGCTACAGGACTGCCAGGGCTTGGTGGGACAGGGAGAGAAAACCTCTAGCTACACATGTTTACTGCTCTAATTGGGGGCAAGAATGAGTGGGGCCTAGAAATGAGATGGACTGAAGTCTCATACAATAGCTGACTTTATTCAGAACATCAGACAATTTATACTCTGAGGGTAAAGAAGAATCACCTTAGTAAAGTGTACAATCACAAGGACATTTTCCATAGAGGCACACAAGTAACAGCTGCTGAAGTGAACTCACTCCTATCCACACACCTGGAAGGAGCATGGAATCACATTCCAAGAACAATTCTGTGTTTCAAAGAAATAGAGGTCACAAGACCCTACTCTTATTTTCTTGGGGTTTTCTCACACACACTCAGAATTCCCCTTGTGGGACTCCATTTTTGGACCTTGTTCAACAGTGAAGAAATGGAAACTAGATAAATTCTAGTGCAGATAAATAAGCATTGTTCACCAGATGAAGGAGTTCTCAATGGACTCATATAATAATTGGAAAGAAAAATCCAAATTCTTGAAGGATCAGAGGAGTACACTGATTCTTTCATTAAAAAAATTGGAATTACATGTAGATTTGTGCTAGTAAAATCAGTGAACGAGATATAAAATACTAGAAGTTTAGAGGGGAAATTTTATTAACCTTCCAAAGAATGCCTGTTAAACTAATGAGAGCATTCAGTTCATAGGTACTCTGAAACAGTAAGACAATTCTCTTTGAATTTTGAAAAGAAATAGATTTTTCCATATCCAGGTATAATATCATGTAATTAATTTGTGCACACTGAAAAACATTTTGGATAGTCAATGTTAGGCCTTCAGTATTCTTAAACATATGCTAATGTAAAGTTAATAAGTGATAGAATTAAAAGTAGATCTTAAAAGAAAGAGGGTATCCCAACAGCAAAGACAAGGAAAACACAATAAACATTTTTTTGTTACTTTGACTCTGATGCTATATTACAGGTATTCATAAAATATATTGCATTATATTACTTCTGTGTCTTTAAATATATATAAAGGCTGTCATCCTGTCAGTCATTTTGAAATTCACTTCTTTTCACTCAACATGAATTTTTCATCACTTTGTCATTGCCATGGATAAAAAGAAAATGAAACTTGTGGAGTAACATATATCAACTCAATGGGTAATATCCTTTTAATTAAAAATCACTGAAGCAAAACAGCTGAATTTTAAAACTTATTAAAAATCTAAGTAGTCAGTATACAAGTTTTGTTATTATTATTTTTTACTAATTTTTGTGTTTCAAAATAGAGAACAGAGTCCTTTGAAATTACAAAGAATAGAAGTGGGAAAGAAGAAAATGGCAACTTTACTGTGGAGAAAGTTGGAAAAACCATCTTGTCAAGATGATGACATCTAACACAAGATTGTACATAAAGTTCTCCCAGATGTGATGTGACAGTACCACACAGATCAGTTTCTTTCCTTAAGCCTATGACTTTATTCTAATTGAGATATGGTGGGGGACATTTCCTAAAATATCCAGCTGACCAATAATCCTCAAGACTGCCAAACTCACTAACACAAGGCTGAGAAACTTTCAGAGAAGAGACGGGAAGGCATGGCGACTGAGGCTGGTGTAGCCCCAGACAAGATCTATGGCAATGACTGAAGTGAAAATCCTGGTCTAGAGTCAGTTTACTTTGTAGTAATGAATGAATGTGAATTTATAGTTTGATAGATGTGACAAAATATTGTAATATATTAAGAGTACTAGGTAAGAAATGTGGAAAACTCCATATTATCTTTACAATTACCCTATAGAATCTAAAACTCACTGTGTTGAGAAGACATGAGAGAATGAAAAAATGATCACTTAAAAACAAGTAAACATCTCATAATTGCAGAGTTGAATGGACTGCATTTTACGTGCAATGTAAACACAGTACAAACACAAAAGCACAGAAGCATCTTTTCCTGTTTTGACTGGGCATATATTAGCTAGTTAGCCCCAATCCTTTAAATAATTAATCCCTGGGAAGCTGTAGTCATTGGGATATTTAACAGCCTGCAGAGGTGCCACAGTTTAGCTCCATGTGGACTAGCTTTGCAGCTTGGATTGAGTTGGGGAATTACTTTTCCTTCCAGCAAGTTAGGGGCTATTAAACTATTGCCACTTCCTCAGTGTTGGGCTGAGCACAAGGCAAAAAGCCAGTTTCTGATTGTGGAGCAGAGCAGGGGTGCAGCAGGGACAGAGGCCTCTCTGGAGTCAAGCATGCAGCTGGCATTTGCAGAGTACGCTGGGGAGGAATACTCTTCTTAGCGGTCTTGTCAAAACTGTTTAAAATCTGTACTATGAAGAACTGTTGCTGCAGAGAACAAGAACTCTGATAAAGGGATGTGTGAAATCAGCACAGCCTCACCGGGTCTGCAACAGCGTGGGGCATGCTTTCAAACATCTGTGGCAAGACTGGGGACAATGCCGAAGAGAACCCTGATGTCACAATAGGAAAAGGGAAGCATAGCAACTGCCATCTGATTTTGCCATGAGTTTCGCAGAAAAGAAGGATAAGTGCCTAAGTCTTATTCTGTGTATCAATATCGTACTTATACACACCACGGAAAACTTCACATTGCTCTCATTCAGCTGCCTTTTTTTTTTTTTTTACAAGCCTTGACTAGAGAGGATCCTCAAGTATAACTTCCGATGGTTTTCACTGATATACCCAGGAACCACAACAGTATCTTACACAAAGCTTGTGTTGAGTCATTCCCATTTGTGTCTCTCAGCAATGGCAGACCAGGACACTCACAGCAGCAGGGAAGGAATGATCTTGGACATTAGTAGGAAGGCTTCTGATGAATGCGCCTAGCTGGACTGCAAGTCTCTTCTGGATTGTTAGCAGAGAGCTCTTATGGTCTTCATGGGGAAGAAGAGCCTTTGGGGCCACCATTTTAATCTAAACCACTTTAACCAACTACTTCAGCAAAATGTGTTGGTTTTAACCACAGGTATTTAACTTTGTGCAGTTGTGTACTAGGTATCAGGTGAGAGACGCACCATGAGTGGGTGGGTTCCAGTGAGGGCTGTCTTTCTAGCTTGATGATGGCCACCTCTACTAGTGTGCTCCATGCGTGTGGAAGAGATGCCTCAATGAATCTTCCTTTTCTTGCCCAAGCATATGTTTATCATGAGAGTTCCTCTCATGACCTCACCCACATTCATTCACCTCCTAAGGACCCACTTCCAAATAAAATAGCACCAGGCTAGGACTTCAACATATAGACTTGGGGAGATGCAAACTATCCCTAATAACCACCTGCTGCCAGCTTAAGGCTCTTAAAAACATAAGATTCATATTGCCTCCTTCCTTTTAGTAGACAGGCATGGACTCTGTTGTTGACCCAGATCTGGGGTTCCTAAACAATGTGTTGTCCCTGTTCTGATTTTCAGTTCTCACCTTTGATTGTTTCCTGGGTGATTTCCAGGACTTTTAGTGGTACCCTGCAAAGAGCATCAGAGAGAAATGAGTATATGCTCCCTTGTCCTCACTAGAAATTGCCTTTCACTCTGAGGGCTGAAGAAAGATCAGCTAAGCGTGCTGTGTTTGCATGAGCTCCCTACAATCACCAAAACAGTTCAAGTCCAGGAGTTTCCACACTGTGGTCCCAGACCACCAGAACCAGCAATGTCACCTAGCAAGCCCTTGAGCTTAATATTATCTGCTAATAAAATTGACTTATACGTTCTGCTTTTAAGCTACTTGATTAGTTAAGAATGGGCTCACTCTATCACAGTACAAAAGGTGGAAAATTGCTTTTAAAGGTCAAATTTTGTCATTTTTTTTGGTCTCACTCATAGGCATTGAACTGTGACAGGAGTTTCCTCACTAGAGAACTATTCTTTGCTCTCCCTCGACTGAGTCTCTTCATTTTGTTATCTTTTAATTTATTCAGTGAATTAAAACATCGTTTGTGTATGTATGCAAATGTTTTAACTGAACTTATTATGCTTGGAAAGAAGTGACAATAACTATTTGGACTTATTACTTTCTGTCTGGTTATGATAATCAAACATTCTGTAAGGAAGAATAAAAGCACTGTGGGTGGTACACATGAGCAGAGGAAAGAGCTTCCAGAACGTCTCTTCCAAATAGAGAACACTTCCCTCCCTTCTACCCACTCCACCCACAACCTTCCTCTACTTTTAGACTGTTCCTAAACCAGGAAGTAGAAGTTGTGAGTGGGAAGGGGTGGGGAGTGTGTATGTGTAACCAACAAGGGAATTTATTCTCTTGATGAATCATAATGATCGTACTATAATCACATCTTCCCACATACAGCCCTGAATTCCTATGCCAGGCTTCAACTCTCTTTGCAAATAGGCGAGTTGACTCCTTCTGTTGCCTCCACCAGATATGTAAGCAAAATGGGATAATCAAAATATTAGAGTTATAAAGAGCCTGAAGGTATCAAATGTTAGCCTCTCACTGACAGAAAAGAAGTGAAAGACCTAGAACATGATAGGAACCTCTCAAGTTCACACACACAACAGAGACAGAGGGAGGGCTAGGGTTGACACAAAGCCTATGTTCAGGGATTCATTTTTACAGTATCGGGATGTTCATTTCAGTTGTAGCCACTGTGAGCTGCCAGGCTTCAATAAACTACTCAGTGTGAACAGGAGTAGATGAGGAGGGCCTTGCTGGTGCTTAGGGCTTCATAGATGTCAGCCAAGCAAACAGCTGTGTGAATGGACAGGAGGCCGCCCCTCAACAGGTCATGTCTTGAAGCTTACTCTCAATTCTTATGGTTTCTGCAAGTGCTACACTGCTCTCACCTCTGCTCCATCTTACCTTTCTTCTGCTTTTGATGATAGAGAGTTTGTAGGAATATTTTAGCATTTATGTTGAAAATTTTGTCATTAAAATAAGACAGAGTATCTTAGCTGAAAAAAACAGAGTCCCTCAACCAGACCAGGAAAGTTCTCATTTTCTTACATGTCCAGCTTGAGAAGAGGCCTTGCAGTTTAGAACTCTGAAAATATTTTTGAATGACTCCTTGAATTAATGCTTTGTTTCATTGGGACACATTCATCCAAGGCTTCATTTACTAGAGCACAGCTGTTCATACAGGTTTTATCAGATTGATTGGTTATAGTAAGAACAGTGGCTCCCTAGTCTGTTAAATTTACCATAGCTGAATCTGTTAAATGACCCGTACATGAGAAGATAGTTGGAATCAGAGATCAGAAAAGGTGGGAAGCCCATGTCTGAAACCACAAATGACCACTGGCTGAGAGACAAGATTAGTGATAGATAAATTAGTTGGGAAAAAGTATATCCCATTGAAGAAAAGCCAAAATAAAAATGCAGAAGACATACCACTTCCCTCTGATTTCCATATAGATCTGCGTATAATTTGGGTCTTATTGAATGAAGGAGGATTCAATGCTAGATAAACTCTTGTCAGATTAGGAAAGGTTTGATATGTAGCTGTCAGGTGTAGCCTGATTGCTCCAGTATGTGAGGTGAATGGAGGTGGTGCATGAGAAGCTCCGAATTGGCGTATTAGAGAGCAGGATTCGGTCCAAGTTGGGAAGTCCGAGATAAGTCTGTTTATGAGTATTGTAAACTAGAAAGTTCCTATGACAGGAAAATTTCAAATGGTAGAGAAGAAATGGAAAAATAAACCTTATATAAGCTGTCTGATCAGACATGGAAGAGTTTGGTTAGTTGAAAAAGGTAAAATTCAATGAGATAATAATAGTTAGAGTCAAATGTTTGAAAGTTGATTGTGAACCAATGAGGTCAGATATATGACACTGAGGGGCCCTCTGGGAGAAGGTTATAGTCAAAACTGATAGGAATAAGTGGAAAACGTTTCCAGAAGCTGAAGATGTTCAAAACTTCATTCTTATTACCGCTGAGAATCTGAGACTCGAATGGATTCAAAGCTATGAAATCAAAATCTTTTGGTACTGAGTAAATACATCTTGGTACGTGCTATTTTCCATCAACCTGGCTTTATTGTCTTTATTGTGAGCCAGTCTATATTCCTTCAGGTAGACTACACCTAAATGTACCTGGATACATGCAAAATTACATTCATTCTTTTTTTTTCAGTAGAAAACAAAACTGGATTCCTCACTAATGGATAAAGCAAACAGCTCTTATATAAACCAGGCTCCTGATAGGGAATGAAATTCACTCCAAGGGGTACAAAGTAAGAAGCTTTGATTCAGGGGTAACTTACTGAATTGCAGGAAGGGTTAAGATAATTATTAAAAATTCAAAGGTTCGCAACAATGGGAGCCAATTATCGCTGCGAGGTTTGGAAAGTCATGAGAAACCAGTGCTCCAGGGTGCAGTGAGGACCGTTCCCTTGTGGTCACAGGACCAGCGCCACTGCCCTGCAGATGGAGCTGAGGAGGAAAGGAGGCCACTGTTCCTTCCTCTGTGCTATGATCTCCCAAGCTTCTGTGGGAAGACACAACACAGACGTCACCCAGGGAAAAGGAGGCCCACAGCATGCAGGGTGGGGTATGGCAGAAGACAGATCTGGGCGGGGAAAGGGAAAGCCTACCCTTAGCTCACAGTGGACACAGGCTGCAGTGAGATTCTTAGCCATGCCTTACAATGCCAGACCTTAGTGATACTTGCTTTGTTCTAGAGTTCTTTGTGTATTTTGACTTTTGTTGCTGTTATTGTAAAACTTTCAAGGTTTTAGACCACGATTCCTTTGTAGCTAATGAACAGTTCATTTCAAAACAGCTTGTAGTTTGCCTCTGAATTTTCTACCCTTTTGTTTTCCATGTAGGATTTCGTTTCTTAGTATTTCTCCTTCCATTTGTCCCCAAATGCTGAGAATCTGGTGAAATTTTCTTTATCACATCTTCTATTGTTTGTATGATTAATGTAATGATTGACAAATATGACTGCTGAACAAAGGATACAAAGAGACAATAGACCGGAGCTCCGATCTGTAATGGCAGCTGTTTAAATCAATGGAATCTCCACAATGGAGTTAATGGATAAAAGAGAGTCGCAGTAATTTTAAGAATCGAACATCTATTCAGGAGCACATCAAGTGTTCTATCATGTGCCTTTGATGATGACTTGAGAAACTTCATTCTTGCAAAAAGCATTAGTAGACATCCGAGTCTTTTGAAGTTTCTGTCACAGTAGAGGTGCTTTATGCCATGAATAAGAGCGTCTTTAATTTCACCCCACTCTGCTTCCCTCTGTTCACTGACCCTCATTTTCTTCTTGCATTTCAAGTCATATATTCATTAACTGCTTGATCATAGTATCCTTACTTACAGGTTTCTACAATACTATAAACATATAAGTGGCTTAACATAAAGTGCTTATTGTGGAATTGAGAGGGAAAAGTCAAACTTGGGAAGGAAATATAAGAAGAGCATGTATTTATTTATTTGCCTGAAATTTGAACACATTAAATATTAAAAGATTATTGACCTGAGACTTCATTGCATCCAAAACTACTCAGACCTAAATCTGGCAAGAACACATACTGAATTCAATGTAGGAAAATCCTAGTATCTTCCTTGATGATTTAATGCTTAGTTGTCTGAGAAAAAAGTATATGTATATGTTACTGTACTCTATGATTTTATATATACAAATCAAAATGTGTGTGTGCAACAAACACACAAATAAAACTAAAGTGAGTTAATGCCCCCTAGTGAGAGGAGCAGAAAGAAGAAGCTGACAATTTAGGGCGTTTTTTAATGTGTATCTGTATGTTGCTATGTGTGTGCAGACGTGCATGTACATGTGCGGACATGTGTGTGGAGGTTAGAGGACAAAGTCCTCTATTATTAGGCATAGCCCGCTTTCTTTTTTGAGACAGATCCTTTTTGGACCTGACCAAGTAACTGGGCTGGCAGGCTGATGAACCCCATGGATTCAACTGTCTCTGCATCCCAAAGATAGGTTCACAAACATGTCCTACCATACCTCGTTTTTTAAATATGGGTTCTGGGGATTGAACCGTGATCCTCATAGTTGCAAGTCAAGCACTTCAATGACAGATTTCTCCTCAGACCCAGGAACTTTTGTGTTAATATCATTTCCTTCTCTCCTGCCTGATTAAAGTCTGTAAACCCATGGCTTCCATAATAGATAAATAATGCTAGAACTCACAATAAAGGCAGTAAGAGATAGAGCAGAAAATATTCCTTTAGGAAAACACAGAAACACACACACATAAAAATGACTAGAGCAGAATAAAAAAATGGTGTGTGCTTCCAGGTACTTGATCTCCTTCTATGGGTGAAGTCAGAGTCACTGATTTCATGATGTTGTGCTTACACCCAATTGCTTCTTATTCGTCATGGGAATCTGGGTACTTGTGATGGCTCTCTGAAATTCTGTGTCTACTAAAGAAAAACATTACAGAAAATGTGAGTAGAAAAGATTTCATTTCCTGTGGGTGACCACTGGCTTTTGTTATGTTTCTGTAACATTTCTGATCTAATCCTGTTTTCACTATCAAAAAATAAAAACAAACAAAACATGCAGTTCCTCATTTCAGGTCAGGAACAGACTCTTCTTCAGAGAACATAATTAGACAATGAACTTTTGTTTATTTGGACCCACCCTGAATCCTTCGGAAATTTAGATTCTTGTGTATAGTTTCATTGTGGTTATAATGTATATTGCTTTTTCATAGGTAAATTAGTGCTTCATGTCCCCAGTCCTAAGCAGAAAGGACAGAACTTACAGTGGAGTGAGTGAAATATTTTAACACCTATAGAGCTATAGTTTCTCCTCATGTTCACTTTTGTTAGTGGTGGTATGAACTACCATAGTGAGTCAATGTTCTCCAATGAATCGACTGTGTCCATTTCAAAGTAAAATATACATCATGTTTGTTGCCTGAAAAATATTTTTGATACCTGCATAAGAGAGGAAACACTTTTTAAAATATACATGATGATAAAACATGATCTCTCCCATTATACATCGAAAATTCTGTAAGCATCATCGAGCATGCCTTTGAAAATCGAGTTATAATCAAAGCTATGGGCAGTCGCAGATGGATAAAGCATGGGAAAATGAAAGCATGGGAGATGCTCATGCCATGTCCTCCTACCATGGACAACTGAAGGATGTGTAGGTTTCAGAGACTGTAAGCCAGCAAGGATCATACAGGTTTAGGGTTCTTAAAAGAGAAGCAAAGACAGTTTTAGAGATGTAACAGGTTTCTGTGTGGAGATGATTGCATGAAGAGCACTAGGAACTTACTAAGTGTAGGAAAGAAGCTGTGATTACAGAAAAATAAGTCTCCAGGAAATTTTTAACTTGATCATTGCAAAACAGACCCTATACAGAATCTGCACAGAAGGCCCAGAGTCTTTTGCAAATGAAAAGTTCTCTATCGTAAGGGAGAATTCTGTGCATCCTGTCAAAGAGTAATAAAGAAATAGAAATCCTAACCATTCCCAAATTGTTCTTGAGACTGGGACACATTTAAGTTTATCCATACTAGAAAAATCCCCCATGAACACCATGGAATTCATAAAAAATCCTGGAAGGGTAAAAATTCAGAATATGGCTAGAATAACCTATGAGGTGTTTGTTTTCATTTTCTTCCCTAGAGGTTTTTCCAAACAAACCTTGGAAATATTAAATTGATGTGCAAGTAACATTATTACCACTAAGATAAAATTTTATAAACTATAAAGAAAACAATAAAATCCAGACTCTCAGATATGTTACATGTAGAAGTCAGTGTCAAGCGAAATGAATATTGAAAACACAGTTAAGGAGTGTGATGGTACCCAGAGCCAGAAGGAGAAAAAAGAAGAAAGTAAGAAAGAAAGAAAGAAAGAAAGAAAGAAAGAAAGAAAGAAAGAAAG
>CABHPH010120367.1:34318-52158 GCA_902168325.1 Peromyscus nudipes
AAGAAAGAAAGAAAGAAAGAAAGAAAGAAAGAAAGAAAGAAAGAAAGGGAGAAAAAAGAAAGAAAGAAAGGAGAAAAAAGAAAGAAAGGAGAAAGAAAGAAAGAAAGGAAGAAAGAAAGAAGGAAAAGACAGAAAGAAAGAAAGAAAGAAAGAAAGAAAGAAAGAAAGAAAGAAAGAAAGAAAGAAAGAAAGAGATTGGCTCAGTTGACTCAGAATCAAGAGGTATAAATTGATGAATGGTAGTGGTTTCATTAAAATTAATATGATCAAGAATTAAAGGAAAATATAACCATAATAAGCAAATAAATAGAATAGATAAAAATATAGGCACCACTTTTGGGGATCAAATATACAATTTTTAAGGGAAAAAATACATGGGAAGAGGTTCATAATAGAGTGTATGATGCTTAGAAACACATCTTTAAATCCAAAGCCACAGTGATGTGGAGTGAACATCAGGCAGCCTAGTAAAAACGTCAGTATTGGGCAGATGAGTGGAAAAGCAGTTTAAAAAATTGCTGACCAAATCCTTAGAGTTATATGGAAATGTTAAGGACTTCAAAGGAATTCTAATAGGACAGACAGAATCACACCATCGTGTTCTTAAAATGAAATTATTAAAAAACCAGAGACCAAGAAAAACTATGGACATACGGTCAGACAAAATGGAAAGACAAGAGGTCATATAACTTTCCATCAGGAATGTAAATCTTAAAACAATGGACCAATATCTTTAAGATATTGAAAGAAAACAAAGCAAAACTGTCTTTTCAAATTTGTAAATCCAAAATAATGCTCCTCAAAAACAAAATACAGACAAAATACTTTATACTCATGAGTCACTGAAGAGTGTGTTGTCAGCAGACATTATAGGCCACTCATGAGTAAGTCTACCATTGTGGTAGATGCAGGTAGGGCAGCATTTGTTTTGGGTATTCTGTGTTGTTTGACATCATAAGAAGAGGAGTGTGGTATGTGTTGATCATTGAAGAAACCAAACTTTTAGAACAGGATCTTAGCAGATGGCCTACAGCATTTGGAACAGATGTCACTTAGAAGTATGAAAATGATCAACAGTTAACAAAAATGAAACAAGATGTGCCAGCTTTGCTGCCTTCTCTTTGGTTTACTACAGAAGTGAATGAATGATGCCACAAGAAGAGTGTGTTTTCAAACTCACACTCACAAAAAATTTCCTCATGACCCCTGTCACAAATAAAAGTGGCAATGTGCTTGAGTGTTTCTCAGCCAACTGGAGATTACAATCTAAAAATATTGGTAGGATCGAAAGAAAAGAAAATAGCAAGGAAATGTATTGTTTTTCTAGTATTGTTTGCTAACTGTTAGTAGATACAAAAAGCATTTCTAGTTTTGCATTTATTTATTTATGATTTTAAGGTCTCACATAGCACACACTAGTCTCAAACTCCCATGTAACTGAGCCTTCAACTCCTGACCTTCCTGCCTCTACCTCCCAAGGGCCAAGGTTCCATGAAGGTGCCATGACACCTGTCTCAATGTTCTTTTATAATATAAGCTTTTCTTCTCATCAGAACAATTTTCATGAAAATTATACCAAAGCACTGACTAGAGAGTGAATTCTGCCCTTCATAACTTAGGACTGATTTTTCTTATTAATGTTTGTGTGGATTTATATCTGTATTTGTGGAGGAGGATAGAAATTACACTTAAAAAATCTCTAAACTCCTATAATTTAATCATCTTTTTTCTTTTATTTCTAAAAGCATTCATAAATCTATATGGTCACAAAGATGCCCTAACATGGCCGGAGATGCCATGCTGTTGGGTCTGCAAAAGCACAGAGGATCATGCAGCCATAGAAACAGGACATTTGAAATGCTACTGAGCTTTCTCAAATCATTTGTTTCTGTAGAGTTTTTGAAGTGTTAAAGAATACTACCAACTTTAGGTAAAGGCAAATGCATTAATCCAGCACAGTATGTCTGGATTGGTACCCACTGGCTGATAAATTCAGAGGCTTTTAAATATTTGAAAGTGAGAAATATAATTAATTAATACAAGATTATTAGAAGACAAGATGCATGAAGAATAGTCAAAAGGATTTTTAATTATTTCCCTCCTCCCATAAGATAGTAGACATAATTCTCCAGGATGAAGAGTTCAAGGAGTGACTAGTGCTTGATTTACTTGCCCGATGCATTCCTCCTTCCCAAGAACATGCCTTCAGTAAGTCTTTGACTATTGGTGAAAAATAACACACTGGCCTGATCATGGACATCATCACACAGTCTCATGCAAGTGTGTTAAGTACATGAGAGATATAGTTATCCTTATTACTCTGTTGTGGGATATCTTTATACTGTATGAAACTGTACTACTGTGATTTGTGTAATTCAAAAGCTGAATGGCCAATAGCTAGGTAATAGATACAAACAGGACTTCTGTGTACAGAGAGAGGAAGATGAAGAGATAATGGAGGCTCAGGGAGATGCCAAGGAGACATGGAGGGAGCTGGACATACACAATAAAAGAAAGATAAAAAGCCATGAGGTAAAATATAGATTAATATAAATGGGTTATAATCTAAGTTATAAGAGCTAGTGGGACAAGCCTAAGATAAGACTGTTCATTCATAACTAATAATAATTCTCCATGCCATTATTTGAGAACTAGTTGGTGGCCCAAAGAAAATTCAAACTACAAATGATACCTAACTTGGGGCCTGAATTTCCACACAGAGACTAAGAAAACTCGGAGCGGGGGGTAGAGAAAAGAAAAAAACAAGCTATGTAAGAGTGTCTGCCACAGTGTAGGCACCAACTTCCTAGAGCTGGGAAGTTGGTTAATTGCAGCTCCCAGTTAAACACAGCTCTTGGCCAGGCTTGTGGATTTAAGGCTTACTTTCACAGACCCAAGTAGTGGGCAGAGCCAAAGGCCAGAGCTGCATGTTGATGTTGGAAGGAGGTGGGGCTAGCTGCTGCTTAGCAGTTTAAAGTTTGGTTCATGCAGTCAGAGAATACTCCAGGTGCACAGTAAAATAGGTCCAGACCAAAAAAACTTTTTGGTTAATCAGGTTACAGTATGTATGGATGCTTAAGAAAGAAAAGAAAATGGGTATAGACAGTCACAGGAAAAAAATAGTTTAAAAATAGTTAAGTAAAGTCTTTAAAGAAAGAATGAAGTAATATAAAAAGAAAAAGCCATATAAATATGAGACATACACAGGGCATCTGGATCCTGTATGGTGCTTTATTGACTTTGAATTTTTTGAATGCTGATAAGCAAACAGTAGCTGCTGAGAGACATGGGATAAGCAATTGCTGAATTAAACTGGCCTAATTACTTTAGGGATATCTTAACTCTAAAATGCAATTCAGAAAATATATTGAGTTGGAGGAGAGGTTATGCTTTTGTTTCCACAGGAAATGAAAAGCTGTGGATCCCTTCAAAATTAATATACACCAGATTGGATTGGGGGAGACCCCCTGAAAATCTTGGCTATAGACATAAAGAAATAAGTCTAGAAAAACTACAAGACAGGTGATATATATGCTGATCCCTTGATATAGGAACAGCTCTGAGACCGAATGAAACATGATAAATACTGTTGGCTACAGAGTCCTCATGACTTACTATTACATACCATTGTTTCATATAACATGAATGGGGGGGTTGGTTATACAGTTCAAATAAACTTATGAAGTTGACAGATGTTTTTTACCTGCTCAAACATAGAACAAAAAAATCATTTTAATTGACTTGTGCACACTGCACATTTTCATACTTGTGCTAATGCAGATATATGTTACCTTTAAAAGTTTATATGTTTTCAGAAAAAAATAACAAGACACCAATGAAGACAAATAGCCAAGGTGATCCAGTGTAGATGAATTTCTAAATGGTCTTATTAATAGAAAACATGGAGCCAAAAATTGGGGTTAAAGCCTAAGAGAGATCAGAGGAATAGGAAGAGCCACAAGCCAACCTCACCTCACCAACTCCACAGCTTCCAGAAGCGAGATACTTCCTGTCTACCTATACCAATATGCCTTGCTGTTCTGCCATCTGATTTGCTCTCTCTGTCCAGCTACATCACTTGCTCTTCCTGCCCAGCTCTGTCACTTCCTGTCTATCTATATAGACCTCCAGACCTCCATGGTTAACTGTTGTTGGAATTTAAGGCATATGCCACCAAGCTGGCTTTGTTCCCAGTGTGGCCTTGAACTCACATTGATCCAGACGGATTCCTGCCTCCCAAGTGACAGGATTAAAAGCATGTGCTAAAATGCATGACTTTTGTGTTTACTTATAACAGCTGGCTTTTTCCTCTGATCTCTAGGCAAGCTTTATTTATTAAAGCACAAATAAAATATTATCACATTTCAGCACAAATATCACCACAATCCTGCCTCTCAGAATGCCTCTATTACAGTTTTCTCAAAATTCTACATTCAAAACAACTTCAAACCTGCTAGGTGAGATGGCCCAGCCTCACAGACTATCTAAGCAAGACTTCATATAAACTCTATACTTACCCATCACACAGAGACTAAACAAAAAATACTACGGCTAGCTCTCCCAGGACTTGTCTGTTATCCCAAATTTCTCAGGGTCTCCCAAAGATACTATCACCACCAAACAACAGGAAGCAGTCTAGAAAACATGACACCCACATTCCCAAGAGGTGAGGTGGATGTTTTTTGGTCATTCAATGGATTGTGAATGTTTATCATTGTCTAGGGGGGTTGGTTACAAGTCATTGTTGGTCACAGTCAGGAAAGAGGCTGATTAAAGGAGATTAGATTCAGGAATCTCTTTCTGAAAGGAGAAAGGGAAGATATAGAATCATGGGCTAAAAGGGTGGATTGTTGAGTCTACTTTTGAATAACCACTACTCTCAAATATTTTACATTGGTATGGATTTTTGTATATTGATACAAATTTGAGATTGTGTTTGTTATACTGTATATATGTTTCAGTTCTTGTTTAAGGTGTTGTACCTATGCAGCTCATTTAAAAATGCAATGTAAAGTTCTAGTCCTTGAAACCTATTTAGGGTAATTAAGAAATACAGATTAGTAGTTACTCATCTATAATAATCAAATTTGTAGTCATGTTAGATGTTTTCAAGGTTAAACAGAATTATATTTCAAGTAGATGGTCTTCAAGCACTTCAGAGACCTACAGAAAAGGCATTTACGATGTTTTAATAACCCAAGTCTTTTCATAACAATGAGACACTGCTCCTGGCAGCACCAATTTACTTCAAAAAAGGATAATGGTCATCAAAGAACCTCCATATAGAGTTTACTTCCATTGTGTCAAAGCTACCAACTGGGCAAGAAACTGCCCTTGCCTCAACTCCTGATAGTATACTGTACAAACTGGACAAGTAGGATGCAAAGGGAAAAGACTGCCGAACTTTGCCAAGACAAGGTGCAACAGTCCTTGAAAATTCCTGCTTCACAGAAAAGTTTGTCAGATATTCTAGGCCTGTAGTCCAAAGATGGATGCCCCTTTATTGCAGAGGAACCCTGCGTGACTGTCCAGGCTGCCAGATCTTTGTCATTTCTATAGTTTTGGAAGTTGCTTGTTCTGCACTTACTGTTTACTCAGGTAATATATTCTTCTCAGGCCTCTGATGGAGTTGAAGATGAGGTAGTTATATTTACAGTTTTCCTTGTTACCAAATTCAGGAAAGAAACTCACAAAAGAGGTATACAGTGTATAAGATTGAGAGAAATAAAAGCTTAAATTGTTTATCTAAGAAATCTTTTAAAGTCTAAAAAGGTGTTTTGGGGTTGGTAATATAAGTTAGGATAGAAAGTGTATTAGGTACAAAACTTTGGACTCACCAAGATAGGATAGCTAATAGAGTAGTTTCTCTGAATTTGCCAAATATAAATGGACTGGACATTTTGAACTTAATCCTTACTTGATAATTGTTCTTATTGTATATAGGATTATATATTTTATATATTACTTTATAACATGTATTTTATATAGTATGTATATATTGCTATGTTAGAGTTAAAATATTTTCTTTTTATTCAGACAAAAAAGGGGAAATATTGTGGGATATTTCTACAATATGTGAAAATGTATTGTGTGATTTGTCTAATAAAAAGCTGAATGGCCAATAGCTAGGCAGTAGGTATAGGTCAAACTTCTGCGTACAGAGGGAGGAAAGGGAAGTGATAATTGAGGCTCAGGGATATGCCAAGGAGACACGGAGTAAGTTGGACATACACAATGAAAGAAAGGTAAAAAGCCATGAGGCAAAATATAAA
Organism: Peromyscus nudipes; assembly: GCA_902168325.1. Taxonomy (NCBI): domain Eukaryota; kingdom Metazoa; phylum Chordata; class Mammalia; order Rodentia; family Cricetidae; genus Peromyscus; species Peromyscus nudipes. Next base: position 40,591 of record CABHPH010120367.1, read on the forward strand.
TTAATATAAATGGGTTAATTTAAGTTATAAGATATACTAGGACAAGCCTAAGCTAAGTCCAACCACTCATAATTAATAATAAGTCTCCATGGAGCTGGGGGCCTAGAGGAAATTTCAACTACATTACCCTGTATATGTTGTTGCTGTTGTTATTGTTGTTGTTGTTTTTCTTAAGCCAGAGTTTCATGTAGCCCAGGCTGGCCTTGAACATACTATGTAGCTAAGGCTGACTTTGAACTCCTGATCTTCCTGCATCTAGATATTCAGGTATGTACCACCTTATCCAGTTGCTTATTTTAAGTAACAGTTTCATTAAATGAGTCAGACACAATTATAATTGCATCTATTCTCAATATCACTTAAGCACTTAAAAATATTCTACAAAACATCCTCCTGCCAAAGTCATCCTGGAACTTCCTGTGATTGCACAGTTAGGTAGCATTTCATCTTCATACCTGATTTCACTCAGGGCTCTGCTGTGACCTATAGGAAGAGTTTTCCTGTCCCGGCAGCCATTTCCCAAATAACCAACACTGAGACTTAATATTACTTACAAATGCTTGGCCAATAGCTCAGGCTTGTTACTAGCTAACTCTTACATTTAAATTAGCCCATATTTCTTATCCAAGCTCTACCATGTGGCTTGGTACCTTTTTTCAATGCAGCATGCTCATCTTGCTTCTCCCTGCTATACTGCTAGCAAGTCCTCTAACTCTGTCCCTCTTCATCCCAGCATTCTTTCTGTCTCAGGCTATCTTGCTCAATCTCTTCCCACCCAGCTATCATCCAATCAGCTTTTTATTAATGAGAGCAATGCATATTTACAGTGTACAAAACATTATTCCACAGCAGTCACCTTAGAGTAGCAATGGTTCATCATCCAACAGAGCATATGAAAACGTGAACTGGAAAGAACCTTAAGTTCTATGAACTGGAACATAAAGCTAAGTTTGCTGTGCAACCCACAGTCAGTTGTTCTCTGTATGTTGACTATTTGAGGGTTTCTGGTCTCCATCTGCTGCAATGACAAGTTTCTTCGATCAGGGGTGAGTGCTACATTTACCGTGGGAATAAAGGTGGGCATTTAGAATGCAGTCTGGAGTAATCCTGGTTTCAGAAAGTGTTGACAGGAGAAGGTTCTCCTCTAGGATTCTCATTTGAGATGTCTTCAGAAAGCACGTATGATCTTTAAACTTTCTCTTTGTATTGCGATCTCAATATCTGTGAGTTCTGAATGTGAATAAATGGGGCAGGTAATGCATGGGCAGACTGCCATTGGGTCAGGGTGGGAGGAACAATATGGCCTCACAGGGTGGTGGCTGATCTTCCCAAGAAACGGCCTTTTATTTTTCTGTAAATTATGTATTATTCTAAAAAATACAGCAAAATGTTTCCAAGTTTTTTGTAGCTAAGTGCCTATGGTATCAAGTCTATCACAATTTTAAAATTATAAGTGTTACCTCCATTCTTGTATTTGTGATGCTATGTGGTAAGACTTGGAGAAAAACTATGACATGATGTACAGCATTTACATAAATCTGGGAGATAATGGCAAGTGTGCTCCCTGATACTATGATTACATTAGCAATACAACCTGTTGTATTATTCCTGTAGAAGTATAAGAATTTTCCTAGGTTGCTCCTTTTCTCTTGGCTCCCACTCCTGTCTATGTTAACCATCAGCATCTCAGGACTGGAGACAATATATTCAGATATATCTGTAATGAAGAATAATAATGGCTGGAACCCCAAAGAGACCCTGAATACATTAACTGGGTAATTACTGATTTATGGGTTTCCTCCTTCCCTAGAAACTAGGAGAAACTGCCTGCTTATCTTATGGGAGAAGAAAAAGGAAAGATAAATGTCCACCTCGACTCTTGCTTAGCCATGCATAGGACCTTGAGATGGTGGCAAATAATTCCTTCAATGCCTTAAACTTCAAAAAACCAGCCAGGTAACTATCTTAGAAAGAAAATAGAAAAATATGTGTGTGAATATGGGTAGAAGTTTCTTCCTCCCTAAAGGGAAGGTAGGTCCTATACTTAATGAGAAGGATAGTTTCTGCTTACTAACAATTCACACCTCCTGATTGACTGATAATATTCAAACCTTCCTCCTATGAAGGAGGAACTGAGGAACCCTGGCATGGATTTACAAACCTGTAAGCCCAGCATTCAGGGCACTATGACAGAAGGATCTCAAAGAAACAGCCATCCCAGGACACACAATGGGACTCTGAAGGGAGAGAGTATACTCCTGTGTGACTGAATTCTTGATATGAACAAAGCCACATCTAAGAGGCCTCAAGGCTAAGGGAATGACATGGCCTCATTCATGCCTGAGTCTGGGATGTTTGTGTAACAGCTGACCTTTAACAAGAGAGCTGCTCAGGAAGAAAGCTCTGACCACAGTTTCCTTGCTCCAGAAGACTGCATGCTCACATGTGCCTCTACTGTGATCCCCTCCTAAGATTAACTGGCCATTTCCCTGTTTTCCCAGTATATAATAAATGTATCAAGTGTTCAAGGGACTACCCCATCTCTACCTAAGCATGAAGTCCACCAATTCCAGCTTCATTTTCTACTTTATCTTTCTTAATCTCCCATTTTCCAGTCAGGTCATTGGTTGCAGCTACACTAGCCTTGGCAAAACTTTGTTCAGGAAAAGAAGTCAGGGTGTGTTGAAGCCACCATGATTGGCAGAGCTCTAGCTGTCTCGGTTTAGTAATAGTCCTCTTCAGTCTGTTTTCATTAAAAGTTTGTAATTTATGTTAAAACTCAACCAATGTTCTGGAACAACACTGGCCTAAGCTTTTGTGTCTTGTATAAAGCCCTTCAGTGCTTTCTGACTACTCTAAGAAGAAACCCAAAGCCCCTGTTAGGACCCACAGGAGGTTATTGCCTACCGATTTTTCTACTCTTTCCCCACTTGGTGCCACTTCTCTTACAAGTGACAAATCATTACAACCTCACTGAACTTCTGCCAGTCATACCAACGCTCCATGTTTCCTATTGCCTCAGGGAAACTGTACCTCCTGAGAGTCAAGGGCAATCCATCTCTCTCCATTGACTCTTGTTCTCACTAATTCTTCTGGTTTCAAGTTTATGTGCTTCCTTTTCTGGGAAATATCTACTAAATTGTTCTGTATAGTTAATATGGGAGTTGTTAATGTGGTGCTCAGATTACCTTGTTCTTGGGAGGTTTAAGTTCTCTGAGCCTGATGGCTGTCTTACAAAGATCAAGAACAAACAGTATAGTCAACCAAAGTTTTCAAGGCAAAACAGACTCATCTTTGCTAATAGTGATTGAATGGCAATCCAATGTGGTAGGATTATTGCTTGAGAATACAATCTTTTAGAAATACAGGCTACAATAGTTGGAGGTCCTCTTGGATTTAGCAAGAGTAGCCTTTGACTAAGGGCTTCCTAAAGTTCTGAGTCTGGGTCCTGGGCCGATGGTTCAGAGGATAAAGCACTTGGCATGCATGAGTGTAAAGACCAGAGTTCGGATCCCTAGAACTTACATAAATTCTGGGTGATTGTGGTAGTTCACTTGTATCCCAGAACTCAGAATGCGGAGACAGGGCATCCCTTGAACAAGCAAGCTAGCTAAAATAGATGAATGTGTGATCTCTGGGGTCAAATGAGAAACCCTGTTTTGATGAATAAGGTGGGGGCCAATCAAGAAAGGCACTCAACATCAGCCTCAGACTTTCACATGTGCACACATTTGCCCACATATGTGAACATGCGTGCAAGGCATGCAGAGACAGATGTGAAAAGAATAGAAACTCATGTCCAGGGTTCTACAGAGTGAGTAAAAAATCATATGATGACAAACAATGAACAGCATCTTACCTTTAAAAGCTGTTGATTTCCCTCAGTCTCTTTCTTTTTGCCCAGCTACATTTAGCTTATATTTCCAGATTTTCTCTTCTCTCTGACTTTTTGTCTTTGACCTCCATATACACTCATGTCACCAATCAGAAATCATTTGTTTCAATTTGTTACTATTCAAGTTGTTCTATGCCATTTCTTTCCCCTATGCCCACTGACAGTACAAAGGACACTAATTTCCCTCCTGCATTTAGAATTCATTGTGTTTCCACCCAAGAACAGTCTGACCCCACTGTTAGCTTGTTATTCCAACCGACTCAGTGGTCATCAGCAAATGCCCTGGAGCCACAGAGAGGCAATAGGGAACATGGGGCTCAGAATAATGAGAGAGAATCCCAGCCCAGTTGTTATTCTTAAACAAAGGGTATAAGGATGTATCTGTAAGAAACACTAGTCCAATGAGATGGCAAGCAGAAAAACAGACAAGAGCAACTGGTAAGCAAATAAGAACAGATACTTTTTATCCTGTGTTCTCACTTGGTTTTCTACTTTTCATCTCCCAGGAGTTTCTCAATGTTCTCTCACAAGAGGGCTGGACTGATGGGAACCTGAGGCCCCTCACTGTTACCAAGAGCTTTCATAAATAAACTCATCTGGTTAAATTCAGCAAAAAGAGGCCTCATTCTCAAGTAGGATGTTGCACTGTCCCATCATCAGGTGGGGGACATGGCTGCCAGCTGTCTCCCAGCTCCATTATGAGTGTGCAGAGGGAGGCAAGGCAGAGCAGCTGCTCTGAAGTGCTTGACTTCCAAAGCCAGCTGTGCCTGGATTAAGTTCTCTTCCCTGTGAGATTGCAAAACTCACCTCCAAGCTTATATATATTCAGTTGCTTCTCTGCCTATGAATTTTAAGAAGTGTGGGTACCGGTGCCACTTAGGCACTACACTGTATAGCACTAGGCTTTTAAGAATCAGATTAAGGAGTTCTAATGGTCTGTCTTGATGATGACAAATCCTTACAGGATGATTGCACATTACCTGGATGGCTGGTGACAAGGGAAACATTGCCAGTGATCTGCATCAATTCTGGAATGACCAGGTCATTGGTCTTACTAAAATGCCTCATATCTGGGCAGTTGCATTTATATGCTGTCTTATTCATGGGTTCTCCAATTCACAACAGCTCAGAAAGTAAAGGGCCATTTGAAAATCCAAGAATAGCGGATTAGCCCCGGGCTAAAACCAAGCAAATGTAAGACTGCAAGCAGCCAGGGGATAGACATTGTCTCAGCTGAGGTTTCAAATGCAGCAGCAACACTTACAGGCAGGGACAAGCCCTGTAGCCAAGGAAGATTGTTCTATGGCATCTGCTCTTCTAGGTTAAGAAATTGTATGGAAAGACAGAAGGTTATGACCTCTGTTGACACAGCACAGACTTAAGAGAGGTATAGGAATAAGACTAGCAGGAAATGTGAGTAGAGCTGGGTCTTGCTCCTCCTTCCAGGCTCTACCTCCTTAGCCCCACCCCAGGGGTGTTGGAGGCTTATATAAAACCTTATTATATTTTTATGCTTCTGAGCTGTTTCTGGCTCTTTTATCTGGACTGCCTTGCTGTTCTTTTGTTAGACTGTATAATTGATTTGGACTTTCCAAGTTCCTTAAATCTGGTTCTGATGAAAGGACAAGGTGGTTGGATGAAATCATTATGACCCCTGCTGCTAGCATCTATTACTTTTGACCAGGGCATTACTGAGCAATGACTGTGAGCCTCAGCCTTACCATGCAATGGAAATAACAATGCTTTCCAGGAGTAGAGAATGTGTTCATCTTCATATGAAAGACTTAGTGAGGCAGAGATCTTATACAGCCTGATCTCTCAGTTTAACGACCTTGTTTGACTCAAGATATTAAAAACAAAACTACTAATACTTGGAACATTACTCTGGATTGTCAAAGCTACTCAGAGAAGTGTCCACTGTTGTTTCTAAGATAGCAAATATCCGTAAAGGTGACTTAACAACCATGTCTGTTACTGGTACTTGGTATGCAATCTTAAGCCAGATTTTCACTGGCAATTCTCAACAAGAGCTGTCAGATAAAGTTTGCCTTCCCTTAGCAAGCCATCTAGTGTGCGGTGACTGTCTTCAGTCTCAAGTGCTAATTTATCACCACCTTTTTCACAGTATGAATTGCTTGAAATCTAAACATTGCATTAAAACTCTTAGTTTGAAATCTTTAAATATACACAAAATGGGAAGATCATATATTAAACTGCTGTGTATACATAATATACATTTTTAATATCAACATTTATCAACAGTCTGACATTCTTGTTTCATTTATACTGCCCACATTTTTTTTCCTGGCAGTTATCTTGAAATATTCCAGATGAATATTTATGTTTTTTTTTTAAGAAGTTCCACCAAAGACATGGCTTGAATTGCTTTGCATGTCATCTGAATGCAGCCAACCAAAGATAGATGGGTGTGAGGATAAAAAAATTCAAAGCTTTCCTCAGACTACATGGGCATTAGCTCAGAGGGCTGTTCCCCGGCCTATCATGGCAAAGTACTGGTCTGGGAGACTCCACCTAAACTAAAAGTGGTTGAACCCCTGCTTCTGTTCTTTGAACATTAAGGGCAGAATTTTCCAGGTTTGGTTTCACTATAGCCAAGAGGCAGACAAGCGGCCAAGTTAAAATGGGACCCCTGAGACAAGACTTAAGGAATACCACAGGTCCTAAGACACACAGCTAAATGGCCCATGCTCTACGCAATTAGAATCAGAGCTGTAACTGTTGTCTGTGAAGAAGTGTAATGATGATTGTTCCTTGAGTGTTTGAATAGGCACTGGTCCCTGAAATTTTATATTGGAGGTATTTTATACAAATCATCATCAGTACAGAGTATTTGAACGTTAGCTGCTAACCTATCTGTAATTGTTATATTTCTGTTGTTGTGATAAAAATACCCCGACAGAAAGCAAGTTATGGGGGAAAGAGTTTATTTTTGCTTAAAGTTCAAGAGGAACAGAGTCCCCATCATAATGGGGAAGACATGACATCAGGGGTGTGGGACCAGCCCGGCACTCAGGACTCAGACTGATAATACTTCAACAGCACACAAGAAGCAGAGGGGCAGAATAGGAAACGGGATCGAGTTATATAACTATTCTCCAACTCCACCCCCTTACCCAGTGATGTTCTTCCTTCAGCAAGGTATCAATCACCTCCTAAGGGCTCCATAAACAGTGTCACCAACTGGTGACCCCATGTTCAAATAGACGACCCTATAGAGGTCATTTCTCATCCAAACCACAAATCTATCCTAAAGTAATATTATCTCAATCTAAATATCAAGATTTTCTGGTCATCTCTGCATATGTCCCATTAAAAGAGTTCCATTTGAAAGTGATATAGTAAAGTTACTCCTCAATTTGACAATGATCATAGTTAGACAAATGCTTGGCTTTACACACAAAATTTTATAGAGTTGAATTCTAATGTAATTTCCCAGTGTCATTCCTAGACTGAATTGTGTCCCTTTACAGTATGTCTGAAGGAGATTCTGAGCAAACTGTGATGGCATTTGGATTTTTGAGGTAATTGGGTTAAGAGAGGGTATATGGGTAGGAAACATACTATGACATTACTCTTTCTGATGGATAATTCACCCAGATTCTGGTATTCTGTTATGTTAGTCTAAATTGACTATCTTGACCTTTTTCCCATGACTGAGAAAACCTATGAATATTTGTTTTTGGTCAAACTAATTCCCCTTTGGTGAATGAATGCCAATTTTAGTTTGTTTCTGCATATCCCAAAACTATTGGTTTTTCTAACCCTTATTCAGATGTTACCCAGTCCTCTGTGTTCTTGTATAACTTTATATTCATCTCCTCACATATTCCTCACTGTATTATAGTCACTGACATAACAGTTTTCAACAGTCATGTGTCAGGAACCAAATTGTGTGAGGCTGAGCTCTGAAAAAGAAGAATCAGCAAGTTAAAGAATTTTGTCTCCTTTTCAGCCAGAACCACTATTTTTTAGTAGTGACCAAAAATCACAATTACAAAGGGTAAGAGGAGAGACACCCATTATGTGTTCCCCAGTGTGGTGATATTGTGTTCCAAAATATTGTGTATGCTAATAAACTTATCTGGGGTCAGAGAACAGGACAGCCACAATATTAAACATAGAGGTTAGGCAGTGGTAGCATACGCCTTTAATCCTAGCATTCCAGAGACAGAAATCCCTCTAGATCTCTGTGAGTTCAAGGCCACGTTGGAAAGGCCAGGCACCATGAGACACAGCCTTTAATCCCAGAAAGTCAGCCTTTAATCCCAGGGAGTGGTGGTAGAAAGCAGAAAGATATATAAGCCGTGAGGACCAGAAACTAGAAGCATTTGGCCTGAGCAGGCATTTGGCCTGGAGAAGCGGCCTGGAGAAGCATGTGGCTGGTTAAGCTTTCAGGCTTCTAGCAGCAGTTCAGCTGAGACCCATTCTGGATGAGGGCTCGGGGCATCCAGTCTGAGGAAACAAGACCAGCTGAGGATCCATCGAGGTGAGATAGCTGTGGCTTATTCTGTCTCTCTGACCTTCCAGTGTTCACCCCAATACCTGGCTCGGGTTTGATTTTATTAATAAGAACTTTTAAGATTCATGCTACACCCCAGGCCTTTTAGAAAACATGGCATTCTTCCTTTGGCTATGTATATAGGACTTTATAAGAAGGGCCATACTGTAGATAGCGAGGGAATGGATACTGTTCAAAAGGGAATGCCCCATAACTGTTACCAGGGCATCACTGGCACAACCTCCAGTGTCATTCGGCATGCTGCTGGCATTGTTGTAAAAAGCAAACAAGCTAGGGGAAGGATTGTTGCCAAGAGAGGTACTATGTGTATTGAGCATAGTAAACACCCCAAGATCCAAGATGGCTTCCTGAACAGGTGAAGGAAAACGACAAGGAAATAGAGAAAGTCAAAGGAAAGAAACCAGGGTTTCACTGCGTTACCCAGAGAAGTGTACTTTGTGAAAGCTAATGGGAATGAGCCTGGGCTGCTGAAGCCTATTCCATGGGATCCATTTGGTAGTTGTACTAAAAGAAATAGAAGACTTAGTCTGCAAAAAAAAAATTATTTTTATTCTTTTCTTGAGAATGGATTCTCCTCTCAGGAAACACATTCCAAACAGTTTCCCCTCCCTCCATTCCCCCAGCACTCCCTCAGCTCCCTGCTCCCCCAGATCTAGTCCTCCTCTACTTCTCTTCAGAAAAGAGCAGGCCTCTGAGAGACAACAACCCAATGCAACAAAACAAGATACAATAAGACAGGGAGAAAGCCCTCCGATGGAGACTGTACAAAACACCCCATTAGGAGGAAAAGAACCCCAGGAACAGGTAAAGGAGTCAAAGACAGCCCTACTCCCACTGTTAGGAGTCCTACAAAAACAAGCTAAGAGCCATAGCATATACACAGAGAACCTGATGCCAAACCATTCAGGCCTTGATTTTGCCTTGCTGCCTCAGTTTTTCTTAAATTAAACTTTGATCTCTTGACCCCAAAAGAAAATTTTGAAGCAAGAGAAGAGAATTGCCTACAGAGAGACCATGTACTAGCTGAGTGGCTGGTCCCTCAACCAGATAATGGCTGGGGCCGTAACAGGGATAGGTCAAGGATACTGTAGGAAAGAAGGGAAGAAAAGTGGTCCTCACCACTGACCTTAGCAGTAAAGGTCTTGGGAAGAGGCAATGCCTGAACAAAGAGGAGGAAAACATGGAGGGTGATCAACCGAGCCAAGAGAGAGGAGAAGATGCTGTGTAAAGCACCACACTTCCCCTCTTCATTGTGAAGTTGTGAGCTCTACGAAGCAGGTACTGTTTCAATCACTAAAGGCCTCAAAGCCCTTTTGGGTCTGACATAAAAGGAAAGGTTCAAATAAATATGTAATGTCTAAAGGATAGTTTAAGGATAGGACAAATATACTTGAAATCAGGTAACTGTAAAAGAAAAAAAAAGTAAACAGAAGTAACATTGGCTACTTTACCTGTGACTCAGGACACCTACTACTGTGAAAATCAGGCCTTCCAGGAGGCCATTGTTGCTAAAAGTTTGGTCTTCCAACCTAGGAATTTAGTGCAATCCTTACTTGTATATAGAGAGTCTCTGAACACTTGGTTTCTGCAATTACCGAGAGCTCTACACTTGAATTCAAATGGGATAGCCTCATCTGGGGCTTCTCCTTGGCACAGGGTGACAATGGGGTTTCTGGCCATTCACAGCTCAGAAGTGAATGATTTTAGTAGCTAAAATCAGTTTAAAAAACGCAAAATACAACATAAGAACTCGTGGTTCTTCCTGGCCCAGGATTTAGTCATATATATGTATATACATATAGATTTATAGATACATATATTAATATATTTATATACATATACATATAGATTTATATGTATGTATTTCTCATATATATTAGAAATTAATTTATTTAATATAATTCATTATATATATTTATACATATATGAGAAATTCATTTTTTCTTTTATATAACTCATATTACCAAATTACAAGCCGTCATCTCTGTAGTTTTCACTTCTTCACCTGTGGTTCACAACTGAGTTAATCCCATTTCCGTTCACAGCCCCTCACTGAAGGGTTCTTACTGGGATCCCCACTGGGTCATTCACTAGAGATGACCTTTTAAAATCACCCCTAACTATGAATGGGGAAGTGAAATCGATCCCCAATGCTTGGATGATCGATTCCATTACATAAAGTGGCACATGAGGCATTTATACTTAACCAGTGCATAGCCTCTAATTTACTTCGGTTCATCTCTGGATTACTTATTACAGTGAATTCAATGAGATGTTATTATAGTACTTGCTATGTTGATTGTTTGCGGGGGAAGGTGTGTGAATGTTCAGAATACATGAGATTTCTTGTCTTCCTTCCTCCCTCTCTCCCCCTGTCCTTTCCTCAGTTCCCCATTCATGGTTGTTTAAATCCATGAATATGAAGTTTGGAGCTAGCTGAATCCTATCTGCAATGTGTATCTCTTTGACCACGGCCTTCCTCAGAACTGCTTACCTTGATTCTGTCTTCCAAAATCCCCCTTGGATTGTTTTACATATTATTCTTCTCTTGTGTTTTTTTTCCACAATTTTTAACTTTTAATATACTGCCTAAATAATTTACCCCTCTTGCTGCTTATGTAAATACTGATAAATCAAAAATATAATTTCACTACAAGATTTTTTTTACCTCTTGACATATATTTACAACTCTACTTGAATACATTAATGTTTTTCAAATCAGTGATGAACTTTATCAACATTTTGTGATCTCTGTCCACTGAGTTGTTGGATATGAAGCTTGAAGCATTCCTATGTTTCAGCCTCACTTTAATACCTGTGGGGGTTAATTTTCAATGTCAACTTGACTGAATTAGAAGACACATCTTGGGAATATCTGTGAGAATATTTGCAGAAAGATTTAATCATGAAGAGAAAACTCAGCCTGAGAGTAGTACTAACAAACCATGGGCTATATCCCAGACTGAAGACTAAAGGGGAGAAAGGAGGTGTTCATCTGAACATCAACATCATTGTCCTCAGTTTCATGACTGCAGGGGCAAAGTGACTAGCCTCCAGATGCAACATGACCAGCCACCAGATGCAATATGACCAGCCACCAGATGTAACATGGTCAGCCACAAGATGCAACATG
>CABHPH010120369.1:0-30735 GCA_902168325.1 Peromyscus nudipes
GGAATGCCCTGTTCAGCTTATAAAACAGAGTGAAGATTAAAAGAGAAAAAGAGCAGCCACCCTTGGTACGAGTCATCTGCATAACACACAGTAGTTGCCATTGTGTGGCTAGCCCTGGGCTCTCTGTGTTCCATCTGTGGCTAGCTGGCCTTGGAAAGTCATATGGCCTCTCACATCTGGGTCTTGTTCTCCAGATCTGAATGCAGCTTCCTGAGTACCAGGTTTGCTGTTCCGAACTCTACTGGCCCTGGCACTATCAACAGCATACTTCCCATGTGTTCATTCATGTTGGGCATTGCCATTCATTCTATGATTAGAGGGAAGTGGGCGGCCAATACTCAGCCATGACCTTCCAGGTCTCAGGGTCTGATGGCATCAATAGCACCAGGACTATAGACCTGGGCCCTGAGCAGATGATCAGTGGAGGGAGCTTGGATCAGGGCAGCGGGTAAACAAGGTGTCCCCAGTGGCTGGACCCAGAATCAGGTCTCAAAGGTCATGAGGGACCAGGACAGTCTAAGGGCAGGGCATGCTGGGTATGTAGGGGTACCCAGCGAGGGCAGATCTGCACATGGAGTAGGGTCTACTTGAGGAAGCAGAGGCTACCAATTGCTGAATGGCCTGTGCCCTCCCCAAAGTGTCCATCTACTCAGGGAGAACCCTTTGGAGCATCTCCTTCCATCTCTCAAGGGAGAATGTCAGTGTGGAGCTGCTTGAGTTCATGGTGGTCTACACATAAGGCAGGGATCTGGGCCCACTGTGAGCTCAGGGCCAGAGGCTCAGTGGGAGCTCTAAGGGTACACAGTATGTAGGGGTCCTCTGAGGTTTGTCACCTGTGACAGTCACCTGGACAGGGGCTCTCCCTTCTACCCTACCAAGTCTCCTGTCCAGGCTCGTTGGGTGCTCAGCTGCTAATGGGGTCCATGGGAGTGCTCAGAAATGGCCCTGGGAAGGGAGCCTCTGGGTTAAGGCGTAGTTTGCTCTCATCAGGCTGGGAAGGCACCTCTGAGTTTGCAGAAAGCTGTTCTCCCCAAATCCCCATAAAGTGTCCTGCGTCTCCACTAACTCATTGATCCGCATGTTTTCCCAGGCCTGAAGATTTCTTAACTGTCATCACAAGGTTAGAAGAATTGTGAGTTAGAAAACTATGCAGCGTATTAAAGTCAGGCTGAAATATTGCCACAATACAGAGAAATATTTTATATTTATTCTCTTTTAGAAATTGTTATAAAGGGAATATAATGAGAATGTTGCAAACGAGTAGAATATTTTCTTCTAACCTGACAATAAAAATATGTCAGCGGGATGCATGAAAGCCCTAATAGGGAGCAGCCGACGGCTCTGCAAGTGCAGGGAGTTAGAAGAGATTTTACTTGGTGTCTTAGATAGCTCACAGAGCAGAAATGGTGGCATCTAAACAGGCTTTCTTCTGGGAGAATACAGAGAGGGTGGGAGGGGAGTGGTGGGTAGCCTCTGAGCCTGAACAAATCCCAGAATTGGTCAGATATCAGAGAGGCTAGCAAATGTGCCCATCACCATCATCCCCGCCAGAATCCCATGATTCCCATCATCATCATCCACCACCACCACCACCATCATCATCATCATCACTACCTCAACATCACTGTAATCATCCACCACATCTCTCCAGCCATAGCTTTCATCTCCCATGATCACTGCTATCTCAAATCCTTTCTACCACCTCATTATCTATTCCGTTATCTATAAGAAGTGCTATTCCACTGTGCTGGTTAATTTTTAACACAAACCAGAGACACTCAGAAAGAGGAAATGCCACCATATCATTCACTTGTGGGGCATTTCCTTGATTAATGATTGATGTGAGATGGCCCAGCCCTCTGTGCCACCTCTGGGCAGGTGGTCCTGGGTTGTATAAGAAAGAAGGCCAAGAAGGCCATGGGAGTAAACCAGTAAGCAGCATTCCTCCATGGCCTCTGTTTCAGTTCTTGCCTCCAGATTCCTACCTTGAGTTCCTGCCCTAACTTCTCTCAGTGATTGGCTGTGATCTGAGAGTTGTAAGATGAAGTAAACCTTTTCTCTGTAAGTTGCTTTTGGCTACTATGATTGTCACAGCAATATAAACAAACCAAGACACATACCATCACCATCATCTCTGTCATCAATATCAGCATCCCCCAACATCATCCCCACCGCCATCATCCTATCATCCCCATGATCATCGTCATCTCACCATCATTTCCAAACCAATCTATCCATCATCCCCAGCATCATCTCCCATCCCTGCCATCCAATATCAACACTTCCACCACATAACAATCATTCCACATGCTCTCACCAACATCTCCCTCCCCATCGTCCATAACATCATTCCTACTCTTCCACCATCTAGTACCATTATTACCACCACCATAACCTATCATCGCCTCTTTATCAGCATCAGCATCATCACCACACTCACCACCCAGCTCTATTATTACCAGCATCATTCCCAACTCTCACCATTACCCAATATCATCATCACTACCATCTGCACCACCTCCACTATCACCACCATCCAGGATCATCGCCACCATCTGTATCATCACCACTTTTACCACATTGTCACCATCATCATCATCACAGTCATCACCCATCCTCATCATCCCCACCACCATTAGCCATGCCATCCATGGCATCACCACCACTATCATCACTATGGTCTCTGTCATCACTACTTCACAACCATCCCTATCATCAGCACACGGTCACCACAATTATCAGTATCTCACCATCAGCACCACTATCACCATCATCCAGTCCAATATCATTATTGCCACCACAATAATTATCATACCTATCATACCACTATTATACCACCACTGCCACCACAACAATCGCCATCTCTATCATTTCTCCAACACCCCAACATCATCCCCTCTGTACCATTATCTACATCATTCGTATCATCAGCCCCACCACCATCATCACCATATCTCCATCACTATTTCATCATTAGCATCACTGTCACCATCATTATACATAGCATAATCTCAGTTATCATATAATCACCACCGCCTCCGTTGTTACCATCACCATTACCATCATCACCACCGCCATGCCCAACACTACCATCGTGAAACCATGACTACTCTTCTGTGCATCCACTATGGTACTCAGAGAAGTTTAAGCTTACTCAAGCGCGCGCGCACACACACACACACACACACACACACACACACACACACACGAGTGGTGGAGCTCAGCTAGGATGCTAGTTTACTCTGTCAGCACAACTGGAAAGCACTCAGCAAACCTCAGAATGGTGATGAGTCTTCTTAGTGTGACATGTATGTACTCAAGGCCCAGACGCCACATGTTGCCACTGATTGTAGGCCATAAGAAATTCCACTTATTAAGTATCGGATAGATTCAACAATGTGCAGGCCCAGGGTCTATCTTAGGAATCTAACACATGGATTCTCTTTCAAGACTAGATGCAAATCACGTGATGTATGACAGGACAAAAATGCCACGGAATCTCTTGGATTTGGCATGGGGCAAGGATGGGGACTTTAGGGAAAAGGAGGTGCATGCCAGTGGAAATGATAGAGGAGGAAGCTGAGAATGGCAGAGTTGGGGGCGAATTCAGACTAGCGCTTCCAAAGTAAGCCTGGGCCTTGCCTGTGGAGAGCCTAGTTTATGACGTATGCGATAGGGTGCTTGGACCAGACTATGTGCCTGGGAGTTCCTGGAGGCAATTAGGTAGACCAAGGTCACAAGAACCACACAGTTTCTGATTTGGCAGCCAGCCTGGCAAAGTCTAAAAGGCAACAGGGTGCACATTAAATACATTCTACTCCTTTTTCTGAGCCCCCACTCAAAGGTTTTGTTAACAGAAAATCTAATGATTGGTCATGGAAAAAATGCCACCAGGCTGCTCTGTGATGGTGTGGAGCAGCTTGGGAGCCCCAGTAATTCCTAGAACCCTGCCTCTCAGGATATTAGAGCCAGCATGCCAGAAAGGTCACCCAGACTACCTGACCTGACCCTGCTGGAAACTGCTTCCTGCAATTCACAGCTCCCCGGGGCCTTGGGGCCTTGTGGGAGCCAATGGCTCTCTTGTGCTACCCAATGGCACACCTGCTGGGCCACACCTTCTGCAGGTACAGTGCTTTCCAGAGATTCACGTCATGGCTCCTCTCTTGATCTTTTTGGGTCTCTCCCTAATCCCAGGCACAGGAGTTCTCCAGAGAAAGAAAGTAAGAATAGCAAGAAGTTGGAGAATCCTCTGGAAGCCAGAGCTTGTTGTACTTCTGGGCAGATGCTGGTACCTGCTGCTATGTCCAGGGGTCCAATGGCCATCAGAAGCTGCCTCTCCCAGGGGATCATGTGATATTATGTTGCTCTGGACTGAGCAATGTGTGCAGAGGTCAGGGGCACTCCCAGGGGGAAGGTGTTCTCAAATTGACATTCAACTTCCCCTTCCCATTGCTAAAAATACTTCTGAAGTCAAGCTGTTCAAGATTATAAAAGAGACCAGAGACTGGAAATTAAATACAAATGCACTCAATGTTGGGCAAAACCTGACCTTCAAAACTTCCTCTCAACAAATTTCCAAACAATACTATTTATACAGCTTAAAACAAATCATTGTGTAACCCCATTCAAAATCTTCATGTTTCAATTTAGACTCTGTAGACCTTCCCAGAGCTTGGCGATATTGGCAAGAATCACCATTGGAGCATGTTGGAAAACCTCTCTGAACGTATTGCTGTAGAAACTCCAAGTTTGGGTTACACACAATCAACTTATAAATATTACATTTATGTTCCCTAGACCTGAACAGCCCAGCATTAATCTCTCAAGATTAGTAACTAAGTGTGCAGGAATTCACTGTGCACAAACAAGAATTGAACTTCCCTGACACTTGTGGGCCGCGTAAGAAGCAGCCAAAAAGGTCTGCATCATCCTGGTATTAATTTTTTATCAAAGCAGGTCCAGCTCATGTTCAGGCTTATAACAAACAGCCCTTCTGGGCTCAGGTGCATCCCGTTTCTCACATGCTGGAGCCTTGCTTGTCCTTGAGGATGGGGAACAACCTCCAATCTCCATGCTGCTGCTCCAAGTCTAGAAGATTCCATCCAGGCTTAAGTGGGAGTGACACCTCAGGATGTTGAGTGAGGAAAACATGATCCTAAGGGTCCCTGCTGAGCAAGAAGGGCCTTACTGGTGCCCTGATAAATTACTAAAACACAGGCCAGACTTAGGGACCAAATTCAATCTCACCCTGCCTCCCAGGAGGCCAGCACTTGGGTCGTTCGTACTTGGATTTTGCAATTCTACAAAAGCCCCTATTTATAAGTTGCACACAAGCTAAGACACTGCAGCTAAGCACAAAAAACCCGACCTGATTCTGAGCTCCTACTCAGATCTTGGGATTCCCCTCCCCAGATGGAGACAAGAACGGGTCCCTCGGCCTCTTTGGAGAGTCGCAACCAGACCTCAGTTCCCAAAGTCCCAGCCAGGCTGATTAATTATGGATTTGCCAAACCTCCAAGCATTCACTAAAGTTAATCTTTTAAATGATCTTCATGTAAATCAGGCCCTGCTCAGCCCCATCCAGGGCCCTCTGCGTTATCTAACAAATAGTATCAATCGGATCAATGCAGTTATTTAGCGGGTAATGGGCTCCGAGCTGGAAAGCCCAGGTCGGCAGTTTTCCGTGGTGATCACTCTGGCTCATTTGATGTCTGCAGCCAGGACAGGGGCTGACGCTGTCCCCAGCCAACCTGCCTGTGCCGGCCTTGGCTTCCCAGAGCCTCCAAGGGGTGAGGAGACTGCTATCTTTCCCCAGCTCACCCAAGCTTGTGAGGCCTGGGTGCTTCATGTCCCCAGCAGTCTCCCTCCTGAGTCCCCTGGCACCATGCCGGGCACACTGCAGCTGGTTTGTCGATACAGGCCTGGAGATGAGTGATAGCGTGGAGTGGCCATTTCATGGCTATTCCAGGTTGGGCAGGTAAGAGGAAAACTGAAGTCCCCCAGTGGCACCTCTCCTGAGAGAGGGAGGCCTGGAACCAAAGGGTACAAGAGACCTGTTTCCATGGGGATCCCATGCCATTCTCTAGGAAGCGGGAGGGCCGATGGGATGCTTGCTGAGCAAAGGGGACAGGACCTGCCTGGGGACACATGGAGATATAGGAGATGGGAAGGACCTCTCTGTGCCCTCTGCCTATCCTGTCCTCTAGCAGCAAGAGTGTGGCTTCCCCCCCCAAAAAAACCGTCTCACACAGCCTAGGCTGGCCTCCAATTCACTAGGTAGCCAAGTATGACCTTGGATTTCTGATCCTTCTGCCCCCACCCCTGTGTGTTGGGATTACTGACATGCAGACAAGTGTAACAATGCCGGGCTTAATGAAAACCAGGGGTCAAACCTGGGGCTCTCATGCAGGCTAAGCAAGCATTCCACCATCTGAGCTGTATCTCCAGCCCTAAGAACCTGGCCCTTTAGTCGTCTAGCCTGCCTCCCCCAACAGCCTCCTTCACACCAGTCCCTCATCACCAAAATACTGTCACCAAGGCTGCTGCTGAGGACCCTGTTCCCCTTTCTGTTCCTGTCAGGATTCATAAGGGAGACAGACCAAGGCTGGAGTGCTAGTCAGTGCCCAGTGCCTGCCTATCCCCAGCAGCAGAGCCACACCTCCATCCTGGAAGCCTGCAGCTTTTGCTTGCCTTGCTAGAATTCTTTCTGAGAGTGGGCATCCTGAGCTACTTCCTTTGGCCCAGACGGAGTGATGTGTGATGAAGCCACTGCCTCATTAAACCCTGGGGTCCAAGGACCCCTGAGGCCCTCCAGACATGAGCGAAGTGAGCATTTGGTGTTTTCCATGGGGGCTGGTCAGTAAGCAGAACTGTAAAACTCTGTGGTCACAGATCTCATTGCCTGAGCCATCCTGAAGATGACTTTGGAGTCAGCAGACTCCCTATGTCAGTACACCCCCTCTCCATGCACCCAATCCCCAGTGGGAAGACCGTGTTTTGAGAGGAGGCTTCTGCAGGGCTCACATCTTCACACTGCTGTGTGCATTTCAGAGAAGAGCCAGTACAGTCTGAGGACAGCTTCCTTCATGAGTACGGAACTTGGCCATGGACCCATCTCACACCATCAAACTGCAATGTGATACTTTTATGGGCCCTGCCTCCCAGGCTTTCCAGGCCCTATCTTTCAGGAGCCGGTGCCATGACTATTTAGCCGTCTGAGTCTCAATATAAGGAAGAGAAAAATGTAACCCATGAGAAAGTGGCACCAAGGCTAGGCCTGTTCTCCCCTCCTTCCTCTGTGGGCTGCCTTGGTTCTTTTTTTTTTTTTTTCTCAAGTGAGTCTCATGTAGTCTAGGCCAGCCTCCAGCTCCCTATGTAGCCAAGGTGAATCCATATGACCAGTGGGCTGAGTCAGAGAGGAGAGCCCCGCACCGTGGGGCTGGCCCTCTGCCCCTCCCCTCAGCTCATCAGGGGAGAAAATGCTGAGGGTTAAGGGAAGGCCCATCACGCTGTGCAGAATGATGTTTGCAAGAACTGGCAGAGACCAAGGAAGATCAAAGCCGTGCGGCTTGCAGTGCAGAGATGAGGCGGAGGCGAGAGCTTTTAATTCCGTTCCTTTTTTAAAGTATCTATGAATGTTTACATGATAAATGCTTTTAAAATGCTTCTTGTTGATACAAGAGAGAAGAGCTGCCTGTGCACAGATACCTGTGTCTGAGAAGCAGCCTCCCAGGGGAGATGAGAAAGGTACCAGTGGGTGGTGACCACAGCACAGAGCCCAAGGGCCACAAAGCTGGAAGGCATGGGAATGTATATTCATCAGGTTTCCCTCTACCAAGGGCCCACTGCACACCCCACAAGCACACAGGAGCCTATTGCACACCCCTTAGCAAGCAGGAGTCCACTGAACACCCCCTGAGCATGCAGGAGTTCACTGCAACCCCCAAAGCATGCAGGAACCTACTGCAACCCCCTCAGCAAGCAGAAGCCCACGACATACCCCCTGAACAAGCAGGAGCCCACTGCACACCCCCAAGCATGCAGGAGCCCATTGCACACCCCCTGAGCAAGCAGAAGCCCATGGCACACCCCTTGAGCATGCAGGAGCCCACTGCACACCCCCTGAGCAAGCAGAAGCCCATGGCAGAACCCCTGAGAAAGCAGGAGCCCACTGCACACACTTGAGGAAATAGGAGCCCATTGCACACTCCCTGAGCAAGCAGGAGCCCATTGCACACTCCCTGACCAAGCAGGAGCCCACTGAACACCCCCTGAACAAGCAAGAGCCCACTGTATACCCTTGAGGAAGCAGGAGTCCACTGCACACCCCTTGAACATGCAGGAGCCCACTGAACATCCCTTGAACATGCAGCCATCCACTGCACACCCCCTGAGAATGCAGGTGCTCACTGCATACATACTTCCTGAGCCTGCAGGCGCCCACTGCACACCCCTGAGCATGCAGGCACCCACTGCACACCCCCTGAGCATGCTGGAACCCACTGCACACACCCCCTGAGTACGCAGAGAGCTCATCTGCTGAAAGGTATCATGTGGTACTGTGTTATTGAACAGTTTACAACACTCCTACAGCCTTAAGGGGAAGGTGCCATTGGATGAGTCTTGAAGGATGAATAGGAGTTCACTTGATCCATAGAAACGAAGAGCACCTAGAGTGTCTGCCCTTCTATAGTAGTGCCAACTCTACCTTCAGATCACTTTCCTCTACTAGACATACTACTGAATGAATGAATGAATGAATGAATGAATGAATGAATGAATGTAGAGGACATACAGAATCCCAGAAGCATCAGATACCTGGCTCTGTGATATCCTCTCCTCTTTATCACAGTTAACACACAGTGGCCCTAGGATATGGATAAGAAAAGTAGTAGCCCATTTTGGTGATAAGAAAACTGAGTCAGAGGAAGTGTTTTGGTGACTGACTGGGAGGTTTATATTACTTGACAAAAGCTGTCGGGGATAAAGCTGAACACATGGCCCCATCTCACCGAAGTAAAACAGCAGATAGAGGATGAGGTGGAGTTCTGAGACCATTTTCATTTTCTGCCACCAACAACGCATGCCCATCCAGGAGAGGCTAGTGCCTACAACAGGCATGCCCCGCCCTACCCAGGCAGCTGTAGCTGGTGCTGAGGGTTGCCCTGCCCTGGCTTTCTCTCCAGACCCAATTAAGCCTTTTTCGGCCTTCATGATCATGACTGGTAGTTATCATCCCAGGGGCTTTCAAACCCCTGAAATACACACTTCTTCAAATCTTTGTTCTGAGGAGTATAATGGAGCAATGTGTGGTTTCAGACACGCATATATCCAGAGTCACACAGAGCCATGCCCACGCACAGATGGCTCCTGAGAACCAAAGGGCACAAGGGACAGTGGCCAAGAGGGGGTGCTGAAGATAGAACTGAACTAGTCATTCTAGTTCACAGATGGGGAAACTGAGGCTCTGGGTATATTGGGCGAAGGTGGGCTAGCCCTGAGACTACAGGGATCCCATGCTCTGCAGAGTGCAGAAGTGTCAGAACCTGGAACTAGACAGGCAGCGTTAACAGCCTGGTCCAGGTGGTTGGAGCTGCCCAGCCTGGATCTTAGACTGTCTGACCCCGCCCACCTCCTCACCTGGAAGAGTAGGACACGAACCACACATTTTTAATATCTGTGATCTCTCTGTGTGTATGCACATGTGTACTCATGTGCACAGGAGGGGCGCATGTTTGGGGTTTGTTTGAAAGGTGTCTACATAGTGCCCCTTGCCTGCTAGGCTGTGGTGGCAGAGAGGAGTGGCCTGGGATGGCTACAGAGGACCTCGGTCCTCAGACTTGCTTTCACGAGGCCACATCGAAAGCTGCCTGATTCTGTCACCGTCACTCACCCCTTCACACTTGGGCCGTATTTACTGAGTCTGACCACAGAACACAATTCTCCTTGAACGAGCCCATCCTCATGAAACCCACAAGGCTGGCTGCTGTAAAGGGTGGCCTCAGTCCTCTCAGTCATCACAGAAAGAGAGAAAGTGTCCCATTCTGGTGGGCACTGCATTTGTCATTTAATTAATTAAGCTTAATTCTAGTTCTTTAGAGGCCAGAAATTCCTATAAAGTCAGTGGCTGCTTGCATGGATGGAGGACGGTGGCCAATCACAGCAGTGTGTCTGAGCCAGGCAGAGGCTCCAGTGGGCCTCCTGAAGGACTAGAGCACAGCCAGTCACTGTGTTCCCCAGCCTCTGTACCCTTATGCTAGTGCACAGAGCATGGGGCAGCTTTGAAATGACTGAAACAACCGCCCCAGACATGGCCCTGGCCCCTTCCAGATGCAGCTGGGTCAATATGCCAGCAAAGAATGTGTGCGTCTATTCTGAGTCAGCCACTGGCTCCTTATCCCAAGGAGCAGAGCAGACAGCTGCCTGGGAACCAGGCTGTCTGTAGTGAGCGTATCATGTGTCATGGAATCTACTCCTGCAAACAGACACTAAAAGGTTTACACACACCTGTGTAGACATCCGTCTTCTCTGCACACTAGAGACTCCCAAGTCTCCCAAGCAGCTCGGGAAAATTTCCTTCAAGTATGGTATGTGGCACAGCTAGCCGAGCAGGTCAGGTCCCTGTGGCCTGGGCTATCATGTGGCATCTGCATTTTGATGGCGTGAGGGACTTGCAGCTTTCTGGGTTCTATATGCACAGTAGCCATGTTGGATACAGACATGTCACCGTGTGGTCCATGTTCAAGGACTCTCCAGTCAGGAGATCAAAACCGTGAGCTGTGATGGATATGCTCTGCATCCCACAGTCGCGGGCCATTAATATTCATCAGGGCCTTCTTGAAGATGTTGCTGAATCAGGAACTGTGAGCCAGATAGATTACCCATAATGCCATGCAGCAGGCTCTGAGGACCACTCCGAGCCCTGTGCAGGCTCCTGACCATGGGCAGTTAGAGTTCTGGCCATCTGGACACTCAAGCCAAGTTACTGCAGCAGCCTTGACACTTGCATGGCAGCCACAGGGCGGCCACTTGCCACAGGCCCCAAGGCAAATGCCCACAGGTTTCTTCACAGGGTCACACTTTCCCTGGCTGAGGCTCCCCCTGCCCCATGTCTGTTTCCTCAGAGGCTGCCTTGGGGCAAGCAATTCCCAATTTCTCGTTCCCAGTTCTGTCTTACAGTAGCTCCCAATGTGACCACAGTTCACCTAGGAGACCCACCTTTGGATGTATGTTTAAGGATGTTTCCAGAGAGATTTAACTGAGGCGGGGAGACCCACCCTGAATGTGGGTGGCAGTACCTTAGAGACTGGGACCCCAGAGCGAATCAAAGGGGAGCTGAGCAGCGGCATCCGTCTCCCTTCTGACTCCTGTGTCAGCGCTGCCAGCTGCCTCCTGCCTCCCGCCGCCGCCATGCTTTCCCCACCACAAGGGACGCTTCTTTCTAAAGCTGTGAGCCAAAGTAAACCCTTTAATCCCCAAGTCACTCTGGTAAGGCATTTTGTTAGCATTTACGTTCACCTTACGCCAACCATCATGTAACCTTAATACTTTTCTTCAAGGAGAGGAGACCATGAGGCTCCAGTCACACCCTCCGCCCTTTGAATCACCAAGCTTCCGTCACCACCCATTTGAAAGCCTTTTGTCCCAAGGCTGAGTACCAACAGATCTGTGACAGTAGGTCCTTCACGCTCTGTGGCTGACCTGGCCTGTGCTTCTTAGACAGGTCCAGGCCTCCACCCTCAGGTCCCTGAACTCAAAGCACACTCAACAATTTATCTGAGAGGAAAAAGAACTTGGAGGCCACCCCACTAGAGTATCCTCAAGGGAACCCTGGGGTGGGGAGTTTGCTGTTTCCCCTTAGAGATAAATAAATAAATAAATATTCATTTATTAATCTAAGGGGGCTTGGTGGGTAGTCGTGCTTGCCATCAAGGCTGACAACCTGAGCTTGGTGCCTGGGACTCACAAAGGTAGAAAGAGAGAGCTGAGTCCTCCAAGGTGCCCTCTGACCTCCACATACACTGCACAACATGCACACACATGCATACACACACATAAACGTGAAAAACAAAACCTAAGCATTAGATGTCAAAACTCCTGTGTCTTGGACAAAATACTTAGCTTCCACTAGAACTTATTTGTGACGTTGGACAGGGAGTCAGCCCGTCAAGCTATTTGTCTACGGAGAAATGCATCGTGGGGAAGCAGGACAGCTGAATGCCATCATACATGTCCTGCACAGTACCTGGCTAGGTGCTACCTAGGTGACAACCATCAATTGTTATCTGTGTCATAGGAAACCTCAGAAACCTGTGAGGGGACATCTCAGCAGACACAGTCCTGCACTCTAGTTTCCCTTGAGGGACAGCCTAGCAGGGACATCCTTTCCCATGGATGAGTCCCCCGCCTGGTCATGGGGCTCAGGGATGGAGTTATGATGGCATGGAGGGTGAGGCCAGAGGCCTTTCCCACGAGAAAGAAAAGCAACTTCAAGCTGGTGGCCGGGCATCTCCAGGCTCCACGGGCTAGTAGTGGGTGTTACCTCCAAGGAGGCTTTGACCAGCAGAGTTTTCAGTCTCCACGCTCGGAGTCACTCTCAGAGTGTAGCCCGGCCTGTGACACACCCAGCTCCAGATGTAGCCCCTGCCAGGCTGCCTTTATCATGACCTTGGACAGAAGGCCACAGGAGCAGCCCTGACTGCTGCGTGCCCAGAGCCCGGGATCTTCCAACAGGAGTGACGCCGGGGCTGCTCTGGTCCACGACTCTAAATGCAGTGTGAAGAAGGTAAGGTAGCTCTGGGTCCTTCTACAACACGGCAGGGAAAAGATGAAGCCCAGGCCCATCCCCAGCACCACATACATGCACCAAGGGAGGGGACCTGGAAACAGGCACAAGAGAGAAAGATGGAGATACCTGGATACCAGACACGGGACCTGCTGACGAAGCTGCAAGGTAGACATACCTAAGGAATGACACCCTCTGCATATGGGTGCACACACCCCCAACACATATGCACACGCACCTCCACACACATATGCACACACACCTCCACACACATATGCACATGCACCTCCACACACATATGCACACATACACCCACACACATATGCACATACACCTCCACACACATATGCACATGCACCTCCACACACATATGCACATGCACCTCCACACACATATGCACATGCACCTCCACACACATATGCACATGCACCTCCACACATATAGGCACACACCTCCACACACATATGCACACACACCTCCACACACATGCACACGCACCTCCACACACATATGCACACCCACACCCACACACATATGCACCTCCATACATATGTGTATACACACACCCCACACACATATACACACACACTTCCACACACATATGTACACACACACACCCCACACACATATGCATCTGCACACAGATAAACATACAAATAAAAATGAAGACAAGAACCAGAGGACCCCAGATCATCTTGTCGACTCTTGGATGGCACTACGTCTTTTGTGTGTGGGCTTGGGGACACAAGCTCAAGGTCACTTGGCTGAACACTGTGGCTCTTCTCACCCCATGGTGACACCTTTTTGAGCCCAGGGAATTTAGCCTTCAGGGTGAGCATAGGTCAGGGTCTTCCCAACCTCTCCCCTCAAGACGGGCTCCTGGTCCCCAGGTCGACACAGGTTAGGGTACCAATAGCATCTATA
This sequence comes from Peromyscus nudipes, assembly GCA_902168325.1. Lineage (NCBI taxonomy): Eukaryota > Metazoa > Chordata > Mammalia > Rodentia > Cricetidae > Peromyscus > Peromyscus nudipes. The sequence continues at coordinate 13,709 of CABHPH010120369.1, forward strand.
GCCTGTCACAATGGCTGAGAAACTCCACACCAGCTCCCTTGACAGCCTGACAGGTGCTTCAAGACAACCGACAGCAGTGTGCCACATCATCCCGTGCATGGAGTGAGGAGCAACGTCATCAAAATCCCTTCCAGAAGACTTTGCTCAGCCGGTCTGTTCAGTGACCATACGGTGACTATCACAATGGGCCAGTTACCTGCCCTTCTGGGTTGGGCGCTTGGCTGAAGTGTCCCCCAGAGGACAGCTGACTGGGGACTGAGGTGCAGAACTGACAAGGCCTCAGCTCTTGCCCCTTCTGTCAGGGAGATATGTCCAGCAACGGTGTTTACAAGGGTATCTCTGACGTGGAGCTAGCAGACACTCAAGTGAGGTGTGTGGAGAACCCTAAACACCTGTGTGTGTGTGTGTGTGTGTGTGTGTGTGTGTACTTGGCCATGAGCTCTTTACCATGAGAGAGACAAAGCAAAACCTGGGCTACTGTGAGGACATTTCCCGGGACACAGTATAAAAAGTCTTTCTAAACTGCCCCCATCTTGGTCGCACCCCTCAGCCCTGGACCCTCGCCCTCTGGTGGCTTCTGTTTCCTCCCCATATCTCAGGATTGCTCAGTGAGCTCCCTGCGGTTGTGGGAACTCTGCCGACACAGCCTCGCCCTTCCCTGTCACAGTCTGGGTTTGGGATGCCCTGGTGCTGACGTTAGGAATGCTGGATCCATGCAGGCTCCCACACCTCCTTCCTTGCCACTGCCTGAGGACTTGGGGTCCTTCCTTCTCATCCCCGGGGCCCCCAGCAACCAAGAAACTGAAGGAGGTTTATATTTCTTGGGAGAGCAGGCACTTGAGCCCACGTGGCTGCAAACTCCAGTGTTGCCAGTAGTGGGCGCCCTCGTTCCTTACAGTCTAACCTCTGTCCTATCCTCCACCAGCCTGTCTGGGACCTGGACTGGAAGTTCAAATGTCCACCACTCACCATCAGCAGCCAAAGCTTCCAAGCTCCCAGCATGCAGCTGTGTACAGAGCAGCAGCCCTGTCTGGCCCTCAACTGCTGGAACAGAGCTGCCCCAGCCAGCAGCCACCTTCTCCAGGGCACTGAACTAGCCTTGACCTATGAGTTCATGGAAACCTAACACTTACCCACAGGGGTCACGTGTTGCCATCCTCATTTACAGGTTAGCACATGGAAGGAGCTCAGGCAGAAATAGTTGACATATCCAAGGCCAGAGCTTGTTGATATGTGACCTGATGCTTTGAGGGTTACCTAAGCGCGACACCCTGTCACATCTGAGAGAGTGATCTCAGATTCAGTCTGCATGGAGGAAGTACCTCCCAGTGACCCGTGGAGAGCAGGGCAGGAGGCTCCAGCAAACACAAGGATGTGAGGTACACCGCTCAATGCCACTCATCTTTCTGATATTTTCATTTCAGCTCAACTATAAAAGTAATGGATAATCTACTGTTACACTAAAAAGACCTTTATTTTACGCTGATCGTTAGCTAGGGAGGCTTCTCACTGCAGATTAGTTCTATTAGAGACCTGGAATTGCTTATATCAATTTCCTTGTTCTGCAAAGACTTTCTCAAAGCACCTTCTAAGTACTTTTCCCTTTGCCCCGAAGGAAAGGGCTCAGCTGGGCTTCTTGTGAGGCACCCTCAGCCAGGCTCTGGAAATGACATTGAGCCTGTGTGGCCCATGCCAAGGAGGGTTCCCCAGAAGACAGCAGTTGAGAGGTCCCCGCCTAATGGACAACAGGGAGACTGCAACCCCTGACTCAAGCACCTGCCTTCAGCTTTGTACTGATGGACGTAAGAAGATTGGACTCTAGAGATGTCTACAGACAGGGATGTCTGTGTGGTGGGTGCTCACTATTCCGGAGGGTCACTGCAGTCCAAGTGCATGTTGAATTATGTAAGAAGGGTCTGGGGTGGCTTCTCAGAGACAGCAAAAAGGACTAGTCCTGCATAGGGTCAGGGAGGGCAAAGGATATTTCAGAGAATGAAGGGTAGGTGGAGAGCAGCCAGTGTGAGTACCAGATTAAAAAAAAATCCTGAGGCTGGAAAGATGGCTCAGTGGGTAAAAGCATTTGCCATGGCAGCATGAGGACCTGAGTTCGAATCCCCAATATCCATGCAAAAGTGAGCATATAACATCAGTGTCTGTACCCCAGCTCCCCTATAGGGAGAGGAGGGGGATACAGGAGACTTCCTAGAAAATTGTGAGTCAGCTACTCAATGTCTGCAGCAGCAAATGACAAAAGAGAGACTTGTCTCTAGAAGGTGGAAGGCAAGGACTGACCCCCAAAAGTTGTCCGGTGACCCCCACATGCACACTGTGGCACGTGCGCACTTGTACACACGGACATACACAGAAGATAAACAACAAATTGCATTAGAAGCATGGAGCAATGCAAACACGTCAGTGATGGGAGACTGTAAGCCACAGCTACAGTGCAGCTAAGACGATGTGTTATGCAAGGATGAGGAGGAGTGACAGGTGAGCTGTAAGCACCAAACAGAAAGTGACAAGTGCATCTGCCCTCTGCCCCAGCGAGCCCATTTCTGGAATGTGTCCCACATCTGTACTTGTGCAAGCAGAAAGTGATGTATGCACGGACTCGGCATCATAGTATTTCTCACAGAAAACAACAACAATGATTTGTGGCTGCGTGAGTTTGGAAAGAGCGAAATCAGAAAACATAGCAAAAAAAGTTTCCCGAGACAGCAGCAGACACTCTCTGGAGTAGCTCATTAAATGCCAAAAAATATGACACCGCTCTGAACGGGAAGTGTGCAGAGGCGCAAGTGGACTGTCGTGTGCAGAGAAACACTGGGATGCTGTAAGGAAATCGGTGCAAGCACACAATGGCTGCCTCTTTCACTTAAATAGCATTTCGATATTTGAACCACGTGATCATATTAACACAGGTAGAGCAGTGGCTGTTCAGAAATGTCCATGCGTACCTCTCTGGAACCCATGACATGATGTCTTTCATGGCAAAAGGGGCTGTGCAGCTGTGTTGGAGTTGAGGCTCTGAGGCAGGGGGTTACTTAGATGGGACACTGCACGGTCTGGCATTGCATCATCCCGTCTCAGGCTGTGGTCAGAGGGGTACGCTGCTAAGAAGAAAGGTCAGAGAAAAGAGTTGTGGCTTTGAATATGGGGGTGGGTCATATGCCATGAGATGCCCCAAACTGAAGGAACTGGAAGGAAACGGGGTCTTTCCTGGAGACTCCAGCAGGAGCCTGTGAGGACTGACTTGATTGTTAGGAGACAAAGCTCTGGGCTTGTCTGTGCGGGCGCTTTGAGACTGGATTGAGATGGGAAGAACCACCCTGTACATGGGTAGCACCATCCCATGGGTTGAGGTCCCAGATTACACAGAAGGAGAAAGCCAGCATCCATCTGCTTCCCGTCTGTGGGTTCAATGTCCCCCAAGCCTCTGCACCTGTGCGTTCCCCACCACGGTGAACTGTGCCTTCAAGCTGCAAGCCAGAGTAAATCCTCCCTTCCTGAAGCTGTGTCTGACTTCGGATATCTAGAATTATAGGATGCTATGTTCATGTTAATTTTAGCCCCTAAATTATCCTTATGGGAGGCACAGATAAAAAAATAAAGAAATGCCATGAAAGCACGTATGGGGCATTTTTGTTTCTCTCACACATGTGGCTGGGACATTGCAGGAGGCCATGGGTAGAGGCTGAGTGGGGGCTTGGCTGTGTTCCTTCCCCTTTGGTAGGCTGTAGCTGAAGCAGCGCCCTTGCTCACAGGCCAGCTCGCTCCCCTGTGCTGCTAACCTGAGTGGTTGGCCAAGTGTCTCAAGACCAGAGGTCAGAGAGCCAGACCTGAGGTCAAATCCCACCTGCATGACTTTGGGGAGGGCATGCAAGGGTCTTATTTGTGAGATGTGTGTTTAGGGGAGGGCACAGTGGCATCACAGCCGCCAGCTGCCAGCTCTTAGAGCCACAAAAATTAATTGGGCTTTTGTAGCTTCCCTATCCCTGAGGGACCACTCAGGGATGGCAGGGTCCCACTCAGAGGCCAGGGTCTGGTGGCACCACCTTGTGACACCATTGTCCATGAAGTAACAAACCAGCACTAGTGTGGCTGCCTTGAGCATTGTGGCAAGGAGGGGTTACTGAACACCAGAGGGGCCAGAATGGCTGGCAGGAGGCAGCTCTAACCTCTTCCTGTGGAGGACCAGGTCCTGTGGCTATCATCTCAGGCTGAGCTGAACACTGTCATGTCCTCAGCCTCAGGTGGCACACCATGGGCAGAACTTAAGGTTCTGTTGGCAGTACCACCTAAATACCTTCCCAGCCCCAAATCCTGTCCCCGGGCCTTTCTCTCATCCCTTGACCAGTTCCTATGCTTCCCTGAAAGCTCAGTCACCACCTCCAGGAAGCCTTCCCTGGTTCTCCCCTGTCCTCACTGTACACTTCTGGAGCCATCTCTCCGTATCCACAAAGTGTTATTATTATTTTTGTGTATTCCTCCCTCCCCAGCAGTGAACCTCTCAGGAGTTGTTTTCCTCAAATTCTCAACAGAGTGCCCATCATATAACACTCATTCATTCATTCATCCATTCATCCATTCATTATTTGTTCATGCAGCCATTCACTAACCAAATACTCTAAGCACCGTTTTGTGCTAGGGGCTTTTGTGAGTGAAAGAATAAAGCATGGAGAACAGCCGACAGTCGGTTCTAGAAAACGCTTTGAGCACACTGCCTTCCAGTGGAGTCCGGTAGGGACTCTGAGCGCAGACCACTCTGAGGTTCCTGTGATGTGTTTTGTCCTTTGATTCTCTTCCAGGTTTGAAATAACGTTGTGTCCCCTGCTCTCCACCAGTGTCTGATCATCCCCTCTTCTTACCAAAGCCCCCTCGCCTGGCCCCATTGTGCTTGCCGTAACCGGACCAACTAACTGTGAACCTGAGGCCAGGAGACCTGGAGGGAGCCGCTGTCCCCACAGAGGCATCTGGTGGGCTCCTGTATCTGGCCACAGAAGTAAATCAGAGTCCCCTGTTCTCTCTAAGTTGGAAGATGGGACAGACAACCAACCCCTCTGAGGGTGGCAATGGCCTGGGAGACTGACAGGTCCTCTGTGGAAGCTGCATGATGCCCATAGGCAAGGTTCAGGCTGGTCCCAGTGGATAGGAGGGAGGGTGGAGTGGAGGTGAGTAAACAAGCCGAGTCTAGGCCTGAGGAGACACTGTGGGAGGGTGGAGGGTGGCAGCCTGCTGGCCTTACGCCTCCTGACTCATTCATCCACCCACCTGCATCCACTTCCCTCAGAAGAGAATCATAACAGCACCTGGATTAGAAAGCAGCGACTCCCCGCTTCAAGCCCCAGCCACTCCAGCCGGGGCTCTGGGGCCTCTGCTGCCTTTGTCACCAGCTCCCGAGTTCCCAGAGTGATAGCAGGTGACTCAATTCTCATCTCAGGGACAGGAAAACTGCAGAGCTGGTGACTCACTCCTTCAAGGTGACTCAGAGTCTGTCTGGGACTCTAACCCAGTGACCTGGTTTCCAGACCTTGCTCTTGAGACCAAGGACATAGTTCCAGGGTGAGGAGGTAGGTAACAGGCACCCAATGTGGTGTGGCGCCCAGAACTCAGGTCCTCATACAACTGCAAAAAGCAATTGCCTTCTGTATAACATCAATGCACCAATGGGTGTGTGTGTGTGTGTGTGTGTGTGTGTGTGTGTGTGTGTGTGTGTGTGTCTCACTATAGCATCATTGTATAAAAAGAATGTTGAGATGCAATCTAACAAGATCTGGGCAAGATCTGTGATCTGGAAACTGCAAAGTACTGATGAAAGAAATCAAAGACCCAAAAAGAGAGATGGGCACCATGCTGACTAGTCGAAGCCTCAGTAGCCATGAACTGTCAGCATCCATGAGTCATCAGCATCCCCCAAATCAACCAGTCTATAGATCCAATGCAGTTCAAATCAGAGTCCCAGCAGGACATGTTTTCTGTAGAAATCAACAAACAAATTTTAAAATTTATACAGAAAGGCAAGGGAAGACCTGTCAAAACAATTAGAGAAAAGAGGGAAGCTGGAAGACACACCCTACTTGGTTTTATGACCCACAATAAAGCAACAGTATCAAGACAACGTGCCCCTGGCAAAGAGACAGGTACCAATAAGAGAGTCCTGAAATAGAACCTTGCCCATACAGTCAATCGATTTTCAATGCAAGTGCCAGGAGAACTCAGTGGCCAAAAGACAGTCACTTCAATATATTGTGCTTGAAAAATTGGATATCCGTGTTAAGAAAAAACCAACCCTCAATCAATACCTTACACTAAGCAAATACGAATGTCAGATGAGTCACAGACAGAATATAAAATTTAAAACTGTACACCAGGAAAAAAACCACATAGAACTTTTGTGTTCTGGGTGACACAAACCTTGCTCAGATATTGGTGGCAGTAAAAGTACCAGTAAACAAAACAAAAACAAAAACCACCACTAGCAAAACATTGAGAAACTTGACCTTATTGAAATTGAGACTCTGTCCTGGGAGAAACATTGCCGATGAGTATGAGGGTTAGGAGACAAGCTACTGGCTGGGAGAGCGTACCTGCAAGTCACATAGGGCTCGTGGTTGACCTGTAAAGAAGAACTGACCATCTGTAAGAAGGGTGTGGGGGAGATGGGTCTGCTGTCCAAGTGTGAGGATCTGAGTTCAGATTCTAACACTCATTTAAATATCTGGGTGTGACGGTGGCCATCTGTAATCCCAGTGCTGAGGAGGCGGAGACAGGTGGCTCCCTAGAGCCCACTGGTTGGTTAATGTAGCTAAACTGGTAAGCTTCAGTGAGAAACCTTGTCTCAAAAACTGAGGTAGAGAGAGTCAGGAGATAGCTCAGTGGCTAAAGTACTCACTGTGGAACCAATGAGTCCAAGGATCGAAATTCATACCCCGGGACCCATGTAAATGGCAGGTGTGGTGGCCTGCTTGTAATTCCAGCACTCAGAAGACAGACAGGGGATGGCTGGAGCAAACTGACAGCCAACTAGTCACATGGGCAAGCTTTGAGTTCAGCATGCACCATGCCATCAATAAATAAGACAGACTCCTGACATCAATTTCAGGCCTCCACACACATGTGCATATGCACCTGCACCAGTACACACTTGTGCCCACACACATGCACTCACATGATATACACATCACATGAAAAAGGGAAAAAATAAGGTGAAGATCTAGTGAGGAGAATATCTAATGTCAACTTCTGCACACACACACACATCCACAAGCCCACACGAACACATACAACTCACTCACACACACACACACACACACACACACACACGAACACATACATCACACAAACACACACACACACAGAAGCACATGCACAAACACACTTTAAGTTAATAAGAAAAATCAAGAAAAATTGGCCATAAAATTTCAAATGTCCCTCCCCAGCTAGATAGACAGATGCATGCAATCAAGCACCTGAAAAACATAATTTGTCACTAGAAAAACACAAATTAAAGTCTCAATGAACTGCTTTCACCAGCTTCAGAGAGAGTATTATTTGCTGGGGTGGGGGTCAACTAGAATTCATACATTGCTGGTAGGCATCAACAAAACAAGATCATCTTTTTGGAATGCAGTCTATCACTTTTTTATAAAGTTCAATGTGTTTACTAGATAGCCTAGCAATTTCACGCCTAGAGGTTTACCCAAGACATAAAAACAACTGATCACACAACTTGTGCACATGTTGGAGCTTGGGAGGCATTTCTGAGCTGATGGAAATGTCCTATCTCTTATGGTGCCAATGCTTACACATTTCTGCACAAAGGTCAAAGATCTAGAATGGGCAAGAGTTAGATGGCATGTGAGACCAAGCCCACCCCAGCCACAAGACTTGGCCACATGACCTGTTTCTCAGAGTAACAGTGCCCTAATTTATAAGAAGAGGTGAGGATGTGTATATGATGCTGTAGTTAGATTTGATTGTCAATTTGATGCAGTCTAGAATCAACTGAGAGAGGAATTTCCTAGACTGGCTGTGGGCATGTCTGAGGTACCATCTTGACTGTTAATTGATATAGGAAGTCCAAGGCCACCGTGGGCGGCACCATTCCTTAGACTGATGCTTCTGAACTATATAAGAAAACTAGTGCAGTATAAGCCAGCCTGTGAGCCAGCTAGCAAACAGCATCCCCTGTGGTTTCTGCTGTATGTCATTGGCTGTGAAGTGATCTCTTTGTATGGAGATAATGTTATGCAGAACAGCAAGCAGGCTTGCCTTCAAGGTCTGGCCTTGAGTTCCCTCAAATGATGATGGACTTTGACCTGGAAGTGTAAGCTGAAACAAACCCTCTCCTCCTCTAAGTTGCTTTTGTTCAAAGTGTTTTATCACAGAGATGAAATTAGAACAAATGCCATAAAGGGCCCAGTAGACATCAGCATACCAGACACTAAAATGTGCCAACCCCAGGGAGACAGCTGGACGTACCACTCAACCTTCCAACAGAGGTGAGATATCCTTCCCACAACAACACGTAAATGACCGTTAGAGTGAGAATGTAATGCAGGGCCAGGCCCTGATGGGTGTGGGTGCAAGATGAGGCCACAAAGGACAGCAGACAAAGAGCTAGTCTAGTGCAGAAAAGCAGAGGGTTCAGTGGAGTCCACAAGTGCCTTCTGCTCATCAAGCCTCAGCCCCCCTGTCATGCTGATTCTCTGCCCTGGTCAGGGGACAGCGAAGTCTGTAAACAACACTAAGGGGGCACACAGCCTGGACACAAAAGACTCGAAGTGCTCACTGAGACAGGAGCCTGGGGAGTGAGCCCCAGGGAGAAGAGGTAGATCCAAGAGGAGATGGACTCCAAGCCAGAGGAGGAGAGGATGGAGTGAGGAGAAGAGAGGGCTGGGAATGAGTAGGTCTCTGCAGCATCTAGAAGTCATTGTATGGCAGCACCAGACCTGCCCCATCTGCTCTAGATGCATTATGAGAGCTGGAGTCACGCAGCCACTCACAGCCAACTGCCCTCCTCTTATGGAGCATTGAAGGGGCTGTGAGGCCCCAGGAATGACTCCAAACAGCGTAAGGACATCCTACAATGGTAAGTTATAGTCTCTGCCCCACAGGACTCAGTCAGGCAAGAAGATGAGCATGGGCAGGTCCAGGACCAGGGCCGCTTTGTCCCTGGCTGGAGGGTCTCAGACCCAGCCTTATGCCAACAGCCAAGGGACAGGCCTCCCTAGGTAGGAAGTTAGAACTGCCAATGAGTAGAGGTAAACTGGCTGCTGCCTCCTTGTTGAAATGGCTTTTCCAGGAGTGAACTCTTCCTTGGAGCCGGCTATCTGGCTGATGGAAAGGCTGTGAAAAACAACTCTGTAGGACTCTTAGACCCCTCCCCTCCCAAGGCCATGCACAATGAGGGGAAAATTGCATACAAATGGCTGAGAGGACTGTCTGGTCCAATAACCTTCCCCACACCTTCCTTCTGTGAGAGACCATCCACAGTCCACAGGTCCTGTGATGACTGACTCCAGCATGCATGTGCAGATGATCTGATGAGGATGGCAGCTGTTTTCCTCGGAGGACTTCACTCTGCAGCAGCACCAGAGAGCAGGACACTGAGCAGGTGGCACTGCCAGCCTTCCCGCTGGCCCTCACAGTGACCGTGACAACAGGAGGCAGCAGTTGTCCACTTCAATTTGATTCTTACGGGCCATTTCATTTAATTCTCACAAAGACCCCACACAAAGGGACAACTGCCCCATTTTCCAGATGAAAGAGCAATTGATTCTCAGAGTGGCAATCTGCCCAAGGCCAATGACAGAGATTTGAACCCAAGGCCCTCCAAGATCAGCCAGTTATAGACAGAAAAGCCCATCTCCTGACCTGGCTGCAGAAGGCCAAGCAAGAAGGGAGATGGATGTGGATTCTAAAGCCTTCCCTAGGAACTGCCCCTGACAACCAAAAAGCTTTTCAAGGCATTGTCTGCAGAAAATTTTTTAAAAAGACCATGTCAGGGAAGAGAAAAGGAAAGCCATGAGAGTGGAGATCAATTGTGTCACAGGCAATATAGCAAAAGAAAGACTGCATGAGGGATTCCCTCTGACTGGGCTCTGCCAGCCTCATGGGATTTTTTTTTCATCCTGAGGTTAATCAAAATTCTATCTCTCCACAGCCTCTTCCCATGCCCAGTCTCCTAAAACCATTTTTTTAACACTATTCAGCACAATTGTTTTGAGACAGACTTATGTAACACAGGCTGGTCTTGAACTTGCTATGTTCCAAGGATAGTCATGAATACCTGATCTTCCTGTTTCCACCTCCCCACTGATGCGATTACAGGCATGTACCACCACCATGCCTGGCTTATGAAGTGCTGGAGATGGAACTCATGGCTTTGTGTATGCTAGTCAAGCACTCTACCAATTGAATCATACCCCTAGTCATTCCTATGCTGTGTACATTGAAAAATCTATTCCATTAGGCCAGTGAGATGTCTCAGTAGGCAAAGGAGTTTGCCACCAGGTCTGATGATCATAGTTTGATCCCTGGAGCACGCATGTACTGTGGATCATGCTTATTATTAATAAAAAACTGATGGGCCAATCGCAGGGCAAGAAGATATTGGGCAAGACAGCCTGACACCAGAGATAATGATGGAAGGAAGGGGGGTGGAATCAGGAGAGTCGGGGGAGATTCCAACCTGTCACTGAACAAGTAGGATGTGTAAAAAATGAAGTAGCAAGCCATGAGCCACATGGCAAAGTATAGACAGAAATATGGGTTAATTTAAGTGTAACAGTTAGCTAGTAATAAGCCTGAGCTATTGGCTAAGCATTTATAATTAATATGAGCCTCTGCATGTTTATTTGAGAGTGGCTGTGGGACAGGAAAACTTCCATCTACATGTATGGTGGAAGGAGAGAACTGACTCCCACAGGTGGTCCTCTGACTCCCATATGTATGCTGTGGCATGTGTGTGCCCACCCCTAAAAATGAATAAATGTAATTAAAAAACCTATCCTGTAGCTCTCTCTATGTCTTAGTGGAATTAAGCCGCCTTGAAGCTTCAAGAAGAGAAGCAGTCGAGGCCAGGCCATGGAGCAGATAAGCCCCAGGCTGGGCCTATGAGGGACTTTTCATATCCAAACCCAACTGTGCATTTGGCAAAAATATGGCCAATTCTGGGCAAGGTTGCCTAGGTGAGAGATGCTTAAACAGCCTTTCTGACAACAGGTTAACTTCCAGTGGGCCACAGCCCCTCCCTGGACCACACATCTGGCTTCACTGGTCAGGGTCTGCTTAACCTCGGCCTCTTGAAGAAGCTCCATGCCTTTGACTTCCAGAGGAATGGAGGCCCCAAATGCCAGGGGAAGCAGTGGCCAGAGGTGGTCAGAGCTGAGCTCCAGGGCTACCATTCCCACCACCTCCACATCCACTCTCAGGAGTGTGAGGTAGCCTCTGAGGCCTTTCCCAAGGCTGTCGGCTCCTCCTCACTCCAAGTACTGGCCTGTGAGCAGGAAATTTAAATGTCCAAATATCCCTTCAGAGATGTTATTTAAACAGCAGGGCTGAGATAAACATATTCAAGTTGAGACGTAAAATGCCTAAGGCAAATGTCTCCACAGCTTTATTTGTTCTAGAAATATTGCTGCTATCCAGCAAAAAACCTGTTAATAGCAAACTGAAAGGAGATAGGGGCTCCTCCTTCAGAAGCTGGGTGGTCTGAAGCCTGCAGGTGGAATGCTGTCTCCTGTGGGGACATTTCACTGGGGGGGGGGGGCAAAATGAAGAGAAGGGCAGCAGCTAGTCCCATCTCCACTCAGCTGAGTGAGCCACCTTAGAGACATGGCACTAACTGGTAAGGAAGGCACTAGCCCTCAGTATCCTAAGGCTTGTTCCTTTGTCAACCCAGTGTCCCCATGAGACTCTGGGCCCCAAAGTCACAGACCCACCCCTCATGATTAACAGCCAGGCTGCACACTGGTCACATGCTTAAGTAAGTCATGGGATTTTATGGCCTGTGATTCAGCACACCTCGCCTTCTCTCTCCATTTTAATTAAATTAGCAAAAATGAAGACTGACAAAATGGTAGAGATTTGCTGATTTATCGGATGTGTGCCCTTGCTGTTTAGATGGGTACAAACTTCTTGGAACTTTAAATGAGAAAATGGGGAAAACTGGGCATCTGATGTACTGAGTAGCATCCAATGATCAGTGGGTTCTGAGGAGGCTGTGTGAGGCAATATACCACTCCATTAAACACTGTCCACAGTGTGGGGCCTCAGTGGTCTGCACGGCAATCTCAGGAGAACGACACCTGGGCATGCAGGGTGGGCACCATGTAAAGCTCACAGCCCTAGAAGGCTTGGCCAGTCAGAGTCTGGGTGCAAAGCAAGTGACAGGGCCCTGATGAGCCGTGGCCACTTGCTGCTATCTGAAAGAAGAGCATGGGTGAAGATTGCCGTGAGCCCAATGTTCATCTGCCATGCTGCTGTCACTAGCCCATACCCTGGCAAGGTTCCTGTAAGGCCTTGCCCAGCCCTCTTCTCCTGTCCCAGAGCCACCTGGCAACAGTCAGGCCTACTCTTTAAGGGAAGAGGATTCTCTGTCCCTCTCTGATAGCACTGCCCCCTGTGTGGCACTGATAAGGCCCATCTCTTACTATAGCGAAGAATGAAAGCACATATGAGGATGGGGCTGGCACGTGAATTCAATAATCCTCCATGGCCATCCTCATCCCCACCATCCTACCCTTCAACATCATTATCATCAATATCAACACCAGCTTCATCATCATTAATAGCACCATCACCCTCATCATCGCCATCAGCAGCCATGATAGAACCATCAGGACCATAATCATCATCATCACCATAATCATAACCATCTTCACCATCATCACCACATCATCAACAGGAGTGATAGCACCATTAACATCATCAACATCACTAATGGTATTACCATTGCCATCATTATCACCATCAGCAGTAGCTGCAGTACCATTAGGACTATTACCACCATAATTTTCATCACCATCATCATTACCATAACCAACATCGTCATTATCATCACTGTTAACATTATCATCTCCACTGCCATCGTCACTATCATCACCATCGTCAGGACCATTAACATAATCAATACCATCACTGTTGCCATCACCATCATCATGACTATCACCATCATCACAATTAGAACCATTAACATCATGATCATCATCACCATCATCTGTGTCGTGTACAGCATCTTGCTTTAATCAACTCAGTGAAGCAGACATTCTATTCTCACTTTACAACTGAGAAGACTGAAGCACATAAGAGTTAGCCCAGCTTGCGTAGGGTTCATGACTAGGCAAACAATGAAGATTTTGATTAGTTGAATCTTTCTGACTCTAGTTTGTATTCCAAATCACATCTACACATAAGTCAAATGAGTCAAAAGGGAAAATAAATACTGGGTATCTACATATGTGTAGGATAGGATGGTGTCATGGGGGTCAAGACCGAGGAATGAAGGATACTTTCCACTGTTTGCATTTCTCAGCAGTGTCCACCCTGGCAAAGAGCCCAGTGTGTGATGATGTAGGAGAAAAACCTGAGGATTGAACCCAACTTTCCTAATACTTTTGAGGCATGGGATGCACACGTCAACACCCTTGTTTTGTGATTTGGGGATGAGTTTGTTTCTTCCTCTCTTAGGATATTAAGCTCCATGCATATGGTGTGGTGCTGGTATGGTTTCATTCATTATCATATTCTTAATGTTCAGCACCAGGCATGGCACACAGGGGTTTCTCAGTAAACACAGTCATGCGCATGCACACACACACACACACACACACACACACTGTATAAACAAGCTAATAGCCTAAAAGGAATGATTTTCCCCAAATGTCTTAGACTCTACCTCAAAAAACTGTAGAAAATCTCTGTCTCTCTCCATCTCTGTCTCTCTCTCCATCTCTGTCTCTCTCCATCTCTGTCTCTCTCCATCTCTATCTCTCTCTCCATTCACATGTGTTGGATGTATTGGAGGGCTCTAGAGAAGCTGTTATCATTCAACATGACAAACACAGCCCCTGCTCCACAGCCTGAGGCCAGGTTCCATCGCTAGACACCAAGAACTGGCACCTGGCACCCCAACAAGTTCATTTTAGACTTTGCCCTTCCCATCCCTTGCAACATTTGGATCCCATGGTAACTAGTATGGCAGGTGTTCTTTCCGTCATCCATCTCTATCTAACCATCCTATCTGTCCATCCATCCATCCATCCATCCATCCATCCATCCATCCATCCATTCATCTATTCATCCATCCATTCTCTCTCTCTCCATCCATCCATTAATCCATCCATTTTCTATCTCTATATATCTATCTATCCATCCATCCATCCATCCATTCATCCATCCATTTTCTCCCTCTCTCTCTCTCCCTCCATCCATCCATTCATCCATCCATTTCCTATCTCTATCTCTCTCCATCCATCCATCTATCCATCCATCCATCCATCCATCCACCCATCCATCCATCCATTCATCTATCCATAAATCAAGGAAACAAATAGGCATGTATTAATCTTTCATATAAAATACTTATTATCCTTCCAACCCACAGGAGGGTATGTGAATTAATGAAGAAATGAATGAGCTTAGGACTTCTGTGGGGTGTGGGATGCATCCTTACATAGGCTTTTTATGGTGACTGAAAGACCCTCTGCCACACTGGTTACCATGGGATCTAAACACAGCAAGGGTTAGGAAGGGCAAAGAGTAAAATGAACTTATTGATGTGTCAGTTTCTGGTGTCTAGTGATGAGTCCTGGCCTGAGGCAGGGGAGCAAAGTTGTGCTTGTCCTGTTGAATGGTAACAACTTCTCTAGAGCCCTCTGATACATCCCAAGCTGACAGTTGAGATTAGTCATCACATGTGGTCTCCCACTTCTTGTTGTCTGGGGTGCAGGCACTGTAACTCTATAGGAAGCATCTATCGAATACCATAGATAGAAGCCATGTATGTAGGGGAGCTGTCCTGCATCATGGTAGATGGGATGATGACTTCATCACTCTGTCTCTGAGTCACCAAGGAGTCTTTCAAGGTAGAGAATTCAAACTACCAGCTTGCATTTCTTAAATCATTGCTGCTGAACCTTACTTCTGGAGTCTGACTCCTAAGCACATTTCCCTACCACTCTCTTTGGAAAGTAGCTTATCACTGCCATCCTTCCAATATTCGAGGACATTATGCTAAAGCTCTTGGCACAGTATCTGGCCCTGAGTGAATGCTCAGTACACGCCAATTAGCCACAGCTAAGCTGCTACGTCAGGGCAGCGGCTCTGCTTTTTACAAGCATGTGTCAGATTTGCAGGGTGGTCTCGGCCAGATGGCTTTCATAGAGCCCAAAGTCCACACCTCTGCCTGGCACCCAGACAGCCTTCGAACTGTTGCACCAGACCTGAATTGGGCACAAAAGTCTCAGTGAGGGTTGTGGTGATATATTGTGTGTCCTAATAAACTTGCCTGAGGATCAGAGGACAGAGCCAACCACTAGATTAGACACAGAGGTCAGGCAGTGGTGGCACACATCCTTAATCCTATCACTCAGGAGGCAGAGATCCATTTGGATCTCTGTGAGTTCAAGGCCACACTGGAAACAGAGCCAGGCAGTGGTGGCATACACCTTTAATCCCAGTACTGGGAAGCACACACGCCTTTAATCCCAGGAAGTGAGGTCTGGGCAGAGAAAGGTATATAAGGTGTGAGGAAACAGGAATTCACTCTCTTTAGACTGAGGGTTTCATAGAGGCAAGAACTAGTGGCTGGCAGCTCTGCTTCTCTGATCTTTCAGCTTTCACCCTGATATCTGGCTCTGGGTTTTTTATTAAAAGACCATCTAAGGTTTGAACAACAAGGGTGATGGAATTGCGTTCTACAGGGAAGGGCTACTTCAGCTTAAATTCCCCCAGGGAAGTGTAGGCAAGTGCAACAGAAGTGCTATTCACTGGGCTACTCTTCTAAAAATACCTGAGAGGGAGGGAGGCACCAGGCAAGAGGACAGATTTTCATATAAATAATAGCCACGTTGAAGCATAGGATGTCTAGATTTGTTATTCATTGTCAGAGTTGAGACTGTACCATTTGTAATAATTTCCTCACGTTCTATAGACATTCCTGCAGACCTTGTCTGCACTGGCAACAGCAATTAATTAAATTGCCATTAGACTTTCTGAACTGATGAGCTCTGGTTAAGAACTGCCCTTCCATGCTGCTCACTTGCTGCTCTGATTTCTGCCCAGCCACAGATTTGTCAAGATTTGCGTTGTGTGGGTGTGTTTGCATGTGTGTGCACATGTGTGTGTGTGTCTATACAACTAGAAGCCAGAAGTTGATGTCAGGTGACTTCTTCAAACATTCTCCACATTATTACATTGTTTTTACATTTATTTATTTTGTGTTGGGGAGGCAGGAGGATGTTCATATGCCATGGCTCAGATGTGGAGGTCAGAAGACAATTTGTCAGGAGTCAGTTCTCTCCTACCGTGAGTTCTGGGGATCCAACTCACATCATCAGGCTTGATGGCAAGCACCCTGGTTAGATGAACCATCTCACTAGCCCATTTTATACTTTGAGACAGGGCCTCTCACTGACTCTGGGCTGACTATGGTAGGCTGGCCAGCCAAGAGGAGCTCCAGGACTCATTCTGTCTCGACAACCACAGCCCTGGGCTCACAGACATGTACCCGCACCTGGCACCCCAACAAGTTCATGTTACACTTTGCCCCTCCCACTCCTTACCATGTTTGGATCCCATGGTAACCAGTGTGGCAAGTGTTCTTTCAGCCATACACCTCTTGTCTAACTATCTTCTCTCTCTCTCTCTCTCTCTCTCTCTCTCTCTCTCTCTCTCTCTCACCCTCTCACATAGCCATCTATGTATGTATGTATGTATGTATGTATGTATGTATGTATGTATGTATGTATCTATTTATCTATCTATCTATCTATCTATCTATCTATCTATCTATCTATCTATCT
>CABHPH010120370.1:0-18508 GCA_902168325.1 Peromyscus nudipes
TGCACACATTCACAGCCACCATGAGTCTCTGTGGTCAAGGTCTGTCATGGCCAGAAGATGCTCTTTCACAGTAGTCCTTCAGGGTAGCTGACCTTCCATGGTCTCTTCCATGAGGACTTCTGAGTCTCCCCCATCGACTGTCTCGGTGTGCATGAGTGCGTGCATGCGTGTGTGCATGTGTGTGTGTGTGTGTGTATGTGTTTGTGTGTGTGTGTGTGTGTGTGTGTGGTGTAATATAGACTAACGCCGAGCACTCTGCAGAGGCTAGGATAGTAGTTAGGAACTTATAGTGTGAACCTTGTGTGACAACCATCAGCATAATAAAATATAACTTTTGTTGTACTAACTATGTGTATCTATCTTCTTGCTCATGATAACCAACACAAAAGATATTTTAAAAAATCAACACAATACCCCCAAAGGTTCATACCTGTTGAGTAGTGAAGTCCAAAGATATCAAAGTGGGCAAATGCTAGACAAATAATTCAAAATGATAATTTTAAACAGGGTACAAACAAACTGGTAAATGAAGAAGGGGAACAATACAGGATGTGAAAGAGAAATTGAATATGAGATAGATGTTCTAAACAAAAGAAAAACACCACCACCCAAACACATAGAAATCTTAGAAATGAAAACCTTTATATACCAAAATAAAACTCAGAGCAAAGCATCACCTACGGACTGTGTCAGATATATAATAGAGTAATAAAATAGGGTTGAAAGATAAGATTGGTAGATTGTTACATTCAGATACTAACAACAACAACAACAACAAAGAAATTATAGGCACAACTTAAAGACATCTAGGGACACAATTAAGGGATTATCTTAGTCAGTATTCTATTGCTATGAAGGGACACCATGACCAAGGCAACTCTTATAAAGGAAAACATTGGTTTCGGGATGGTTTACAGTTTTATAGGTTTAGTCCACTATCATCATGGCAGGAAGCTGGATGTGGTGCTGGAGAGGTAACTGGGAGTTTCTAATTCTAGAAAGGCAGGCAGCAGGCAAAGAGAGACACTGGACCTGGCTTGAGCATTTGAAACTTCAAAGGCCATCCCCAGTGACACACTTCTTCCAACAAGGCCACACCTACTCCAACAAGGCCACACCTCCTAATCCCTGCCAATTAGTGCCACTCCCTATTGAAAAAGAATTCAAATATATGAACCAATGGGGGCCATTCCTGTTCAAAGCACCACAGAGATCAAACTTGTAAATCTTTGGCATAGGAAAAAGAGCTAAGACAAAGATTGGCAGCATATAAAATTCATCTAATCAAAGAATAGGAGAAAATTTCCAACTCTGAAGAAACCCACAGACATTTAATTTCAAGAAACATTTGGAACTACAAATAGGTAGGCTCAAACAAAAACCCCTCTACGTCATATGTTAAATACAAAAGTGAACAGCAATGCATCTCAAAAGCTTCAGGAGACAAGTGCCAAGTTACTTACAAAAGTAAACCCAGGAGAATGGCAGCAGACTTCTAAACAAAAACACCAGAGGCAAGGACAGAGAAATGATTAAAGCCTTGGAAGAAAATACCAGCCAAACAAAATTACTATAGGCACTAACATTCTCCTATAAAACCCAAGGAGAAATAACGGCCTTCTCTGATAAGCACAAACTAAAGAAATTCTTCATCATTAAGCCAGAATTCCAAAGTACGACAGTGAGAGAGAGAGAGAGAGAGAGAGAGAGAGAGAGAGAGAGAGAGAGAGAGAGAGAGAGAGAATCATGAGAGTATAGGGGAACAGAAAATCTCATTAGAAGAGCAGATATATAAGTAAGAATTGAAAAAGAAGGTGACACCATCTACTCAGGAAATCTGCAAACTTAAAAGATGAATGAAGGAGAAGAATACAGAGTATTTGATAACTACACACACACCCCCACACCCCCCCACACAAATTAAAACAAAACCCAGTAATTGTGTATACCACTTAATAACAACCCAAAACATTAATCTCCAATTAGGAGGCACAGATAAACTAACTGGATTGTCTGCAAGAAACTTCCCTCCTTAAAAATGACTTTTTCACAGTCTGAAAATGAATGGATAGAAAATGGAACTCTGATTATATGACATCCAAAAGAAGCAGGAGTGTTATACTAAATATGGCAAGATTTCAAGCCACAACTAGTCATCAGAGGTCAAGATGGTCATTTGATACTACTAAAGGGAACAATCCATCAAGAAGATATGAGAATTATAAATACATAGACATTGAATGTTGTGTCTAATTTCACAAAACAAACACTGCTGAGCTTAAAGGGCTGAGTCCAGAGACAATAATAGTAAATTTGATACTCTCCTATCACCAATAAATAATCTAGATTGTCCTTCTCCCCCCTCAAAAAAAAGTCAGTAAGACTTTGTTGTTAAACTGGATCATAAATCAAACTGATAACAGAGTTCTACAGAATATTTCAGCTGAAGAATAACTCCCATTCTTCTCAGCCCCCTATAAAACAGTCCAAAACAGGCTACAACTCATGCTGCAAAGTAAGTCTTAACAAATGCAAAAAAAGGAGAAATAATTTCTTTCTTGTCAGATAATAATGGAATAAAACTAGAAATAAATATAAAGAGAAAATACAAGGAATGCACAAACATGGAGTGTCAACAGACAGTTTTTAAATTATCTTTATTTTTTCTTTATGTGTGTGTGTGTCTATGTGAGTAAATGCCACTTATGTGCAAATACCTATGGAGGCCCAAAGACAGAGTTGGTTCCCCTTGAGCTGGAGTTACAGGCCTTCATTGTGGTGGTTTGAAAGAAAATGGCCCCAAAGGGAGTGGCACTATTAGGAGGTGTGTTCTTGTTGGTGGAAGCATGTCACTGTGGAAGTAGGCTTTGAGATCTCATATATGCTCAAGTCATGCCCAGAGAGACAGTCCGCTTTCTGTTGCCTGAAAGTCAAGATGTAAGACACTCAGCTGCTTCTCTAGTACCATGTTTGCCTGCACAGAACCATGTTCCACCATAATGATAATGGATTGGACTGTAAGCAAGCCACCACGATGAAATGTTTTCCTTTATAAGAGTTTCTGTGGCCGGGCGGTGGTGGCGCACGCCTTTAATCCCAGCACTCGGGAGGCAGAGTCAGGCGGATCTCTGTGAGTTCGAGGCCAGCCTGGTCTACAAAGCGAGTTCCAGGAAAGGCGCAAAGCTACACAGAGAAACCCTGTCTCGAAAAACCAAAAAAATAAAAAAAAAAAGAGTTTCTGTGGTCATGGCATCTCTTCACAGCAACAGAACCCTAACTAAGACACTTATGAATAACTACCATGGGTGCTTGCAACAAAACTTGGGTCTTCTGCAAGACCAGCAAGCACTGGAACCTCTTAACTGCTGAGCCATCTCTCCAAGCCCAGAAATATACTTCTGAGTAAACAGAAGGTCACTGAAAAATTGGGAAAAAATTTTTTAAATTCCTAAAATAAAATAAAAGTAGAAATATGTCTTACCAAAATTGTGCTATATCAGGAAAAACTGAACTAAGAGACAAGTTTGTAGTTATGAGTGCCTACATTGAAAAGAACAATCTGAAAAAAGAATGATGAACACATATCAAGGTTTAAACAAACAAAAACTAACAGGAATTAAGTCTTGTAATTACTTTATAGAGGGGTTTTCTCAATGCTGACAGGGAATATTTGAGCCAGATTTGACACAGAGTCCTGCATGATGCCTCTGAATGCATTTCCTGATGGCAAAAGCTTACCTTGCCTGTCCCATGTTGATTTGTATTCATTAGTCCAATGCCGACCTTTGCCACACCTTCTGCATATTCCATAAGGCTTGGGCCTTCTGTTTGGATCTAGAAAAACATTGTTTCTAGGAATATTTTGCCTATAATACCTTTTTCAGATGACTTGGTTTATCACAATTAAAACATCTAACCTTTTTATTTTCTTTAAAAGTTTTAGAAATCACTTCTCCTATCCAAGAATCAACATAACTGTGATATCCAATATTCACTGTATTTCTAATGCATTCATTTATTGGTGCTGATCTTGCCTTTAAAGACCTAATCACCCTTTTGCATTCTAAATTACTATTTTCAAAAGCCAAAGATTTAATTAATTAATTAATTAATTAATTAATTAATTAATATTTGTCTAACTTCTGGATCTGATCATTCTACTTACAGCTGAAGTCAATCTTTGTAAAAAATCAGTGAAGGCTTCTTTTTGGCCTTGTGTAATTTTAGTAAATGACTCAATCCTCTTTCCTGATTCTTCAACCCTGTCCCAAGCATTCAAAGCTGCTATACAGTATAGGGCCAAGGTGTGATTATCAAATCTAAATTGCCTTTGCAAATCAGCATACTGACCTTCACCTAGAAGCTGGTCTTGGGAAATTTCCATACCTCTAGCCCCACCTCGTTGTACTACGATCCTAGCTTCCTCTCTCCACTATGTTTTCCATTGTAACTGAGGACCAGCTTCCATACTGCTGTAGCTAAATCTTTCCAATCTTGTGGAATAATTCTGTTTCACATTGCCCATGAATTTAACATCTGCTTCACAAAAGGTAAATGCATATCATATGAAACAACTGCTTCTTTAAATCTCTTCAAATCAAACATTTCTATAGGATCCCAGTTAACGTCCGAATAACTTTGGGGGTATATATCATCTGGTGGTCATTCTTGAATGGTAACTGGATAAATTAAGGTTGGTTTTCTAATAACTTTGGGCCACTCCTCCTCAGTTTCATAATGCAATGTTTATGGACCAGAAGAATTCATAAGTTTAGATTACCACATCACCAAAAGTGACCTCCAGATTCAACACAATTTCTATAAAAAGATCTAACGACATTCATCACAATTTTTAAATTTAAAATTCATAAGGAGAAAAAAGAGACAATGAATTAATATTGAGGATGTATTGAAAGATTAAATGCCCCAAACAAACTATCTGATCAATAATGGGCAAATGAACTGAATAGACACTTTCAAAAGGAGAAATACAAATGTCCCAATAATATTTGGCAAAAAATATTCAACATTCTTTCTCATCAGGAAAAGGCAAATCAAATTACATTGATATGCCATCTCACACCAATCAGAATCGCTGTCATAAACACACACACACACACACACACACACAGAGAGAGAGAGAGAGAGAGAGAGAGAGAGAGAGAGAGAGAGAGAACACTGGCAAGGATGTAATGGAAAAGACATTCTTGTACAGTTTTGTGTAGCCACATGTAAATCAAATAAAGGATACCTCCAAACCTAAGAACATAACTCTCATGTGCAGCTCTGCTGTTCCGTGTGTACATGTAAAGGAACCTAAGTCAGCAGCCTGCACACCTGTGTCTACTGTGATGGGATCCACTATAGCCAAGAAGTGGAATCCATTACCAGATAAACAGATAAAGAACATGTAGTATATACATTCAATGGTGTACTCCTCAGCCACAAAGAAGAGTAAAATTGAGTCACTAATACCTCATTCTTTCTTTCATATGCAAATGTAGAACAACAGAAAAAACAGTAGAAGGGGATTGTGGGGATGAGAAAGGAATCAGGAAGAGGTTGGGGGGAGGAGATAGATAGATGAGCATGACCTAAGTGTATTTTATGCAGGTACGAAATTATAAAATGTATTTTGTGTAACTAATGTACACTAATGAGAAAGTTACAAAATGTTAATGCACATAATTCTCGTATGAAAATGTAGGGTAATAGAATTTGTGTATTCATAACCAAATGTTTTTATTGGTGATACCATAATTCTAAAGAAAACCTGAGCTGGAACATAAAATTCACACATTAATTTGTTCCGTGACAATGAATACTAAAACACAAACTGATCCCAGAGTTACCCAACATCTATTGTGTATGTTTCTCACTAGCACTGAAAGTTTGCAAAAACATCAGTCACGCCTACCAGGATCAGCAAATACAGTCATTATGTCAAATTTTATTTGAAATATTAAAAAAAAAAGATGTTGCACTGTCTTTCTGACACAAGATTTTTTATAATTGCTATGGCTTGGACCAGACTCAGAAAAGAAGTGTCACACCTCCAACACAATGTAATAGTTAAGTGTGAGATTATTTTTTCTCCAAAAAGTCATCAGTGACAGTTTTGTGAGTTTAGAGTTCCCTGCTTAATGGAACACGCTGCCCTGCTACTCTGACACCACACTGCGGACGACATTGCTTAGCAGCCCATCTGTTTGAGGGCAGTTCTAATCCTAACCCTTGCATAGAATTGCAGGTGACAGGGAAGCCACTGTCATTTCCTTAGGGCCAGTTCTCTTCCAACTGAATGCTAAATGCGATATACTCTCTCCTGGTACTTGAAGCTTATAAACCTAGCTGGCCAGAGTATATACACACCAAATGAATTTCTCACTGTCTTAGGTATGTGTATATATATATATATATATGATCTATGTTGGTTTATTTCATTACAAATCAACATTTGAGAAAGTATAACCATCAATGCTGATGACTTTTCCAGAAGGGAGATTACTGGAAGAAATCTGTGACTAATGGAGAGTGGCCCTTTGTTCTGAGGGGATACTGATTTGGAGGAAATGTTCAGTGTGACATTATTGTCTGGGGCACACTCTTAAAGCACTTTTTTAAAACTATGCAGTTCTCAGGGTTCAGGAATGAATTCAAAGACAACATCTAAATATAGGTGCTCATAGTTTTCTGAGGTCATTTTGTATGATCTATCCCTATCAGATGACTTGTGCATTCCAGGGAATCCTCCAGATGCTAAGACCAAGACCAAATCTCTCTGTGTGCATAAAGGGAAGGATGCCTGTGCTGTTTTATGGAGTTAGAATTTGAGTTGGGGGTATCAAGAGAAATGATGAAGTTGCTTGCGGGAAATGAATCAGGAAGCACTCAGGGAAAAGAGCTAGAAAGTAAATGAATGCATCTGAACTGAGAAACCACTCACCTCTGTAACCTCCTGATGTTGCAGAGCTCGAAAGCCTTTTTATAGTATCCAATAAGATGCATTTCAGTGGAAGGGATTAAAAGTAGTCCAGAAGGAAAAATAGGAAAGTAGCTTGCCCTATGCTAGATCGAAGTGAGCCGTTATTCATCCATCAACTCTATCCTAGTTAGAATAAGTTCATTCACTAAAAGAACACTTGAAGCACTACCATTTTCTTCATTTCTCTATGATACATTGAAATCCAGAGTTCAGTGATCAATAAAGTTCAAAAGTAGGAGATCAAGAGAAAGAGAGAAGTTCATGACCTAAGGATGAATACAGATTTTTCACAAGTGAGGACTGACCGACCAGTCTGTGTGCCAGAGAGAGTTGACCTGGGTTTCCCATGCTGGTATCATGCCAGAAACACACAAACAGAAGCATGGGGATTTACTAGTAAATAGATATAAACTGGTGTGTGAATTTTAAGTTTCCAGTTTTAAAATTTTTTGACTCAGGATATTTACTAGATGCTGTTAACTCTTGGCAAGAGATGGGAAGAAAGGGCTGGATTCTTGCTTTCTCTGATACATCTACTGGTCAACATATTCACTGAGGCTTAGCATTTCAGTGCATGGTGGCTCACTAGGAACAGCCCTAATGATTTGGAGATAGTTGAATTCACATCATGAAACTAATTTTTGTAGGATGATGTGAAGGGGAGTGTGGTGGTTGATAACCAATGCCAGCATGGCTGGATTTAGAACTCCTTAAAGAGACATTCCTCTAGCTGTCTGTGAGGACATTTCAGGGAGTTTAGCCGAGGAAGGCAGACCCAGGAAAATACAGAAGGAAAGAAAGCCTGCTGAGTGCCAGCATCCTCCTCTCATGGCTCCCTGATCAACCCAGAAGTGAGCACGTTCCAACCGGGGCTGTGAGCCTCTCCTGTCACCATGAACTCTCCCACGTGATGATGTTTAACCCCTTGAACTGTGAACCAGAACAAGTCACCTCTTCTCTGTAGTTGGTTCATGTCAGGTATGTGGTCACAACCAAAAGTCATTAACACTGAAAACTACTATGGAGAAGCAAGCCATCATTGTGAAAAACCTGACAGTATGGCTTGGAGACTTTTGATTTTCCAGAGTAATGTGGAGAACTTTGGAGCTACAGGCTAAAGGAACCTCAGAGCAGTATACAAAGAACGTCATAGGTCCTCCAGAGGAATGTCTCCTAAGTGGCTCTAAATCCAGCCTTGCTGACACTGATTATTGACTACCACACTCCCCTTCACACCATCCTACAAAAAATAGTTTTATGACATGAATTCAGTTGTCCTCACATCATTAGGGCTGTTCCTAGTAAGTCATCATGCACTGGAATGCTAAGCCTCAATGAATATATTGACCAGTGCATTACTGATGGATATACCAGAGAAAGCATCCCATCCCTGGCCAAGAGTTCAACGAATCTAATAAATATCACAAGAGTCAGAATTTTTATAACTGGAATTTGAAAATCACAGGCCAGTTCAAATTCATTCAAACAGATCAGCAGAAACGCAGACAGTAAGGCTCGTGAGGTTTCAGAAGAGACTAGGATTCTATTTGAAATTGAACCCAGGGCCTTCATGTATGCTCACAAAGAATCTGACTGTGTTTTGCCCGTGTCCTGGAAATTTGAGTGGGGCTGAATTAAAAAGAAATGGACTAAGTTGCTTGACAGAGAAAGTGTCAAGACAACACAGCATGCCGGCTGTGGAACAGTTAGTGATTATTGCTCTTAGATCTGCAATGAAAGAGCAGCATGATATGAAAAATATGATGTTTTCCAGGGGAAAAAAAAAAGGTGGGTTCATGGAGTGTGAGCAAGTTAGGGTGGATGTGGAGAAAGCAGTCACAGATTGTTAGAGATCCAGAAGACAGTAGGAGACCACACCCTGAGGGCAAGACCACACCCATAAAAGCCTCCAATTGTGAAAATCTGAATTGATTTGAAATGGGAGAGCTTGAACTGAGACTGCCACCTCGAAGTTTTCCTGCCTTCAACAACCACTTAGGGAGGAGCTTTCCCAGGCTCAGTCTTTGAGGCATAGAAATATGCTTGAAGCATTAGAAGTGGTGGGTGTCTAGACCAGGTGTTTCTGGGTTCTTGGCCCCTTGTTCAAAGGATAAAAAGCAAGACATCACACAGATTTGCACAAGGAACATGGTAACTTTATTGAAAGCAAAGAGATAGATCAGAGAGGATCTCTGAGACTGACCCCAGGCCACAGAGTTACTCCCTGGGGTCTCTTTCATGGTGTAAAGGAAGGGAAGGCTGATTATTAAGGGACATAGTTTCTTGGCTTTCTATTTTGATTGATAAATTAGGTCATATATCCACTTTTTTCTACTATGGATACCCCTTCCCATAATGACTCATTTTAATCATATGCATGCCTAATTATGTGTACATAGGATCATTCCAAAGGTTTATTTTGAGGACACAATTTTGCCTTATTGTACATGTATCCCAAACAGTTCTTTCTAGATTGGCCTTTGTAGCCTTTGAATCTGGATATACTGGGGATATATTTGAATAAAAATTATCTGAATGTTGTTAGGGGTTGTCTTAGAGTTTCTATTGCTGTGAAGAGACACCATGACCACAGTAATTCTTGTAAAGGAAAACATTTCATTGGGGCTGTCTTGCAGTTCAGAGGTTTAGTCCATTAACATCACAGAGGGAAACATGGCAGCACACAGGCAGACATGATCCTGGAGAGGTAGCTGAGAGTTCTACACTTGGATTGGCAGGTAGAGGGAAGAGAATGGCACACTGAGTGTGACTTGAGCATCTGAGACCTCAAAGCCCAC
Organism: Peromyscus nudipes; assembly: GCA_902168325.1. Taxonomy (NCBI): domain Eukaryota; kingdom Metazoa; phylum Chordata; class Mammalia; order Rodentia; family Cricetidae; genus Peromyscus; species Peromyscus nudipes. The sequence continues at coordinate 9,784 of CABHPH010120370.1, forward strand.
CCCCACTGACACACTTCCTCCAACAAGACCATACCTTCAAATAGGGTCAAGCATTCAAACACATGAGTCTATGGGGGTCATTCCTATTCAATCCACCATGGGGGAGAAGAAGCTTATTTCATTGTGCAGGGGTTTGCTTGTACACCAGGAAGGAGTCCAATGTTGCCTAGGACATTATGGGTATGTGCCCACAGTATACATAGGTAAAAGAGCTAGATTGCGGAGTTTATTATTCAAAGAAAGGGGTATGAATAACCCAATCCAAGTGGAATCCTAGGTTGATAAATTCTTCCTGTGCTTGCTTAACTCAGAAGGGGCCAAGATACACCTCAAGCTGGTGCCAGACTTGGCAGCAGCATCCACGTGATGTTCCTTTTGAAAGCATTCAAAGTGCAAGAGATACAAAGAGATGGCAGCCTGCACCAAATTTCAGAAAACTCGAAGGCCAAGTAATGTGTGGTGACATTATGTTTCCTGGAATGAGGAACACACGACATGAAGCTTTGAAAGTAAAGCCTAGTTTACAATGGAGATCCCAAGGTGTTTGAGACGCCAGGACTATGGGGCATTTGTGGAAGAAAGTTGAAGCTCTTAAGCAGAGCCAGCCTAAGAGAGAAGATATTTGTGCTTTGGGCAATGGGACTGAAGAGGATAGGCTATCCATGACCACTGGAACCCAGATTATGCTACCCCAAGCTCCAGATGTTAAATATCAAGCTACAAGACTTGGTGTTTCCTGTGAGCCACTCTTGCTGTGGTATGGTCTTTCTTTCCAATGTTCTCTTTTCCTATTTTGGAATAGAAATATTTATCCTGTGCCACTATGTTTAAAAAATACATATTTATTTATTTGTTTGTATCTATCATCTATCTATCTATCTATCTATCTATCTATCTATCTATCTATCTATCTATCTATCTATCATCTATCCATCTTTCTCTATGATCCATCCATCTATCTATCTATCTATCTATCTATCTATCTATCTATCTATCTATCTATCTATCTATGTGTTTGCTCTGCATGCTCAAGGCCCTGGGTTCAATCCTCAGTATTACTACTTGTCCCCCAAAGTTTTCCAATAATAAGTCAAACAGAACTTAGAATTTTGTTGTTTCCTTATAAAGAAAAGAAATTCTAGGTTTATACAATGAAAAATTGAAAAGTGTATGCCAGAGTCGAAAAACAATAAAATGACTCCAAGTCAGAGCAGCAAATCTGGGACCTAGTAAATTAGAACAGGAACCAAGAAAATTGCCTGAAGTTTGGGTTTCAAGATGTTCCTAATGTGCTTTAATGTCCATGTATGTACGCTGAAGCATGGCTTTGGCTGAGGCAACTTGAGCTGCATTCGGATATCTCCCATCTCCCAAGTTCATGGTGCAGTTCAGCTGCTGTCCTGTTGGTATAAGGGCGGGACCTTTGCCTTCCACCTTCTACAGCAGGAGGGAAATGGCTGTGACTTGATCACTGGCTTCCAGCCTACAGAATGGGAACTGATGTTTCCCAGGCCTGCAACTTGCAAAGTTCCAGAGGTTGGGCCCTAAATTTGATCTTTCTGTACGTATAATTTCCTCAAGACTGTTTGCCAGAAGGATCTGAGGGATAAGAAAATGAAAACAAACAGAAAAACTAGGTAAAAAACATGGAGGCCTGAAGGTCCAGCAGATGCTGGAGTCGAGTCAATAAAGGAGAGAAAACAGAATGTGGAAAATAGCCTATCTGAAGAGTAGTTTGCTTAAAGAAGTCTCAAATGGCAGAATTACAAAGAAAGGAAAATCCTAAAGAAAATCGTGGGGAGGAGATATTCCCCACAAATGATAGCCAACATCATTGCACTGAGAGAAAAGAATGAAATGAGAAATTTGTGTGTAAGTGTAATATTTTCTTCCTTTAAAAAATGATGCCAAGAAAATATGGAAATATTACTGTGAAATTTTTGCAAAAGGTATATAGTATCTACTAGGGTACTTCCACCTTAGTTACTTGTTTGACATATTTCAGACTTAGAAATTAAAATGTGAAGCCTGGAATGTGAGATCAGTAGAGGGCTTGCCTGGCATGAATGAAGCCCTGTGTTTCAGTCCAGCACAACACGAAGCCTGGGGTGGGAGTCCTGATGATAATCCCAGCTCTTGGGTATTGGAGGTAGGAGAATCAGATGTTCAAAGGAACCCTCAGCTACAAAGATTTGGAGCAGACAACCTAGGCTGTATGAGACCTTGCCTAAAAACATAAATATGAAAAGTTGAAAAGGAGTGTTTAACACTTATAAATAAAATTTCAATAGCTTATTACAATAACTTTTGTCTCCTCATTTCAATATATCAAGTCCCAACCCCAAGTAGTAGGTATCAAACACAGTTAAGAGGACCCTGACTTCTATTCATTTGGATGTCACTTAATGATTACCTTAATGGTGGAAATGTCATTTATATGAAGGGTTGTCAAACCACAGCCCTCAGACTGCTGCCTGCTTTGATAAGTAAGATATTATTGGAATACAAGCACATATATTTGCTGTGTGGCAGCTTTCATTCTATCCAACAAAGTGAAAGATTTGCAAGCTTAAAATGTTTCCTGTTTACTCCTTTAAGCAAAGATTTGCCTTAATGATGCTTCTTTTTATTTCCCTTCAGCAACTTAGCAGTTTATTTTTTACAGTAAAGTCATAAATCTTACATAGACTTAAGAATAACAATTAACTCAATTTAATGGTCATAGGTTTGTTACAGAGGAAACTTGATGTAAAATTAAACACTGAAGAACTCTAAGAATATCTCCCAGTGTTTGCTTGGTTATATTTTCTACCTTCAAGAGTCTCAATACTCAAACAAGACTGGTTTTTGGGATAGCATGAGGTCCACTTAGTCATTCTGATTCTTCAACAGGATCAATTACTCTCAGATACACAGTGCTTCTCCTGCTGCCCAGGCCCAGCCAAGCCCAATATCATTTTACATTAGCTTACAATGTAGAGAAATAAAGTATTTATCTGGGCGTGGGCATTGTTGTTTTTAAAATTTCTCCTTCCATATACATCAGTTTCATATGGAGGAAATGGAAATACTGGCTCTTTATAGATATTCAAATGCCTAAAAAATCACATTATTGTGTTATTAACTGTACATTATGCTCAACAAGAATAACCCTTCCATTGGACATGGGTAGAAAGGGACTCCAAAATCTCTGTGTTTGTTTGAAGTGCAGGAAGGCCTTTTTCTTGTTTCTTTCAACTGGGGGAAAGCCAAGTTCTCTTCATTAAGACTAGATATGTTCCTGATTTAATCACTTAAGTCAATAAGCAATATAATAACAGCCTCTTTGAAGACATATTATGACTTGCTGCAAACACAACAAGGAAGATTACTGCCCCTGCACGCCATGTTCTTTCCTTTCTGACTCCTCTTCCCCGTTCTGATCAGCTTGTTCTCTGGAACTGCCTCACCCTGCCACCACCCTGCCCTCATCCACCTTCCACACACCCCTGTAGTTTGCATCTGGTTAGTGCCCTTTGAACATGTCTCCTGAGGCTCAGCTCCTTTCACAAGCCTCCAATGGTCAGTTCACAAATGAATATTGAATTAGTCCATTTGTTAATTGGCTAATCATTGGTAAATCCCTAAAACCTATAATGAGCTCTCTCCTCTCTGAATTCCTGTAGTATTAGTAAAAATAATAATAATGATGAGTCCTAGATAATGTGTACTTTTTATACACAAATAAAATATTATCTTTTCTATAATCTCCTTCAAGGTCAAAGAATGAGAGAAATATACAGGATCATATGATGTGGCAAAGAACTGGGATTTCGTTTTCTTCCTCTACTTTTCATTTTACATCAGATTTTCCAAGATGCTGAAATGGGTAATTTCCAAAGAGCAACAAACAGCTCCCAAATCCCGCAGTAAATTAATCTGTAAGACTATCTTTCCTTACAGAAAGCTTACAGATTCTCAACACCCCCACAGTATACTTTCAGATTACTTCTGGCCCCCACCCCCAGTTTTCCCCCAGGCTTAATCCTCTCCCTCCAGGGCTGGGGAGAGCCTTGGCTCAGTTTTGTCCTGTGACTCTCTTACATTGTAGTCTCCATCATCACACATCGGTTGTGCTGTCCAAATAAAATGGACTTGTGTGCTTTCCAACTCTGGTCTAATGAAATGTCCAGCAACTCTGTTTTGCTTTTGGGGCAAGTAGTCAGGGAAGCTAGGTGGTTGGAAGACAGTCCAAGGATGAGGGAGATAATAATGAATGTCTGTGAGCTGGTAGTCTTCCTACATTCTTAGGACAAAGAGAAGCATTTTCAAGTATTCTGTAATGAAGGAAGATTTATGATGCACCAAAGCACAGCAAGTTTGTCCCCATAGAGCGGAACTGGATGAGACAAGAGTGTTTTCCCTGGGATGATTCACCAGTGGTTCATGCAAAGGGGAAAGCTGTGAACACAGAATAATGAGCATAATTCATTCTTACCCTTTGAGACAAGAATCTTACCCTCTCATCTTTGAGTCTCTAATAACTTACAAACATTTGTTGTGTAAATATTTGTTGAATAAGTCAATCAGTTTTTGTTTTTCTGGGCTTTCCTGAGATATACTAGTACTGACTTCTGTTACTCTTTGGATGTCTATTCTAAAACTCTGCAACAATGTGTGTGTGTGTGTGCGTGTGCGTGCGTGTGTGTGTGTGTGTGTGTGTGTGTGTGTGTGTGTGTGTGTGTGTGTGGCGGGGGTCAATCATTGGTGTTTCCTTCTATTACTCTCCACTTGATTTTTTTTTTTTTTTGGATGGGGCCTTCACTGAACCTGGATCTCATCAACGCAGCTAGATCAACCGCCTCCCCCATGGCTGGGTTACAGATATGCCATGCCACACGGATCTTAGATGAATTCTGAGGCTACAGCATAGTTGCCCTGCCCTTAGGTAAGTAGGCCTCTGACCACCTGCAATTGCAATCCATGTCCAGGGAGGTTTTTACTGAGAAATGTTACTCAGTAAGAGTGAGTAACATCATGGGTGGGTTAGGGAAGGCTCTGAAAGTTTGAATTGCGCCTGCCCACAGCTGCCCCTCCACATATGCCCCTTTAACTGAAGTGTTCTCCTGTCCTTCAAGCTGCCTTGGGCTTTTCTCTCAATAGTCCAAGGATCCATATTTGTGGTACAAGAAGAATAATGGTCTCACTGAAAATCAGCTCCTTCTGTTCATCTTGGTCCTCAGTGTGGTCAACCTACTGCCCTACAGTTCTTCAGTATAAGAATTCTTATACTGACTTTCCATGATTCAGTGATGGTAGTTTGTTGAGAAGGTAAACCTAAAAATACTGGTAGGAAACATTAGTAACAAATAAAGTGTAAAATATTACAATGTCAAGGTACCCTTTGGGTAATTGCAGGTTATTTTTGCTGAGAATTTTAGGGGTTGGTGTAGTACATCTACCCTAGAGCCACCTTGCCAAAGGCTGCAGTATTTATTTGCCAATTCCCAGCCCTTGGCCGCTGAAAGTGACGTTAGAATGACGAGGGCCAATCTTCCAAGGTTTCTAACCTCCCATAAGCACAGGAACACTTTGTAGAACACACGCTGGCTGCAAAGGACACTACAAGGCAAAGAGATGAGATGCTGGGATCTAGAGGTGGGCTCCTGCACACAGAATGGCAAATGCTGAGGATGTGGGAACAGAATGCCAGTGAATTCTGCACACATCAGTAGACAGACATGCATCAACATGTTCTCTTCTCTCAAGGACTTTTGATTCTAGTAAGAGGAATGAGTGAAAATTTCGAATGACTATAACATATTATCTGAGGCTATGTCTCCAGGAATATGATATATGGCTCCACTCTCTCCATCAGCAACTCTTTAGGACCAACTGGCATTAGAAAATGGGACAGGTATTGGAGATGAAGTCTCTTCCTTTAAGCAGCTTGGTGAGTAAGGAAGAGTTGAGTATTATATATTTCTGAGGGCTAAAGGGATCTCTAATGGTCAGGAAAGTGAGGGAGCTGGACAACTTTGTGTATCACTCTAAAAAGAAGAAATATTGGGGCATATGCTTAGAAGAGTTGGAGAAGGAAGAGAAAGTAAGCCTATACCAGGCTGACAGCCTGCAAGGACTCCCAGGCTCCAGAGAGCAGGTGTCCCTTGGTAGAATAATAAACTGTCCAACATAGCAGAAATGGGTATGACCTGAGTCTGCCTCACAGTGGAATCATTTTAAATGTATAAGATAAATGAATGTTCCTTATAGTTATTGTCTTCCTTTAGTCACGGCCATAAGGGTCCACTTGGGTGATGAGGAAATTGAAGCATCTTCCCATCTTTGACTCACCACTGGGGACCAAAGGCCTTGTTTTCATTATATTAGTCGATAGTGGTTCTATTAGTTCATTCTGTGCTGTTTAACCGAATGTCTCGGTCGGGCACTTCCTGAAGTAGAGAGATTTTCTCGGCTCAAAGTTTTAGAGATTCGCAAGCATCCTGCCAGACTCTGCTTCATTTTGGTGAAAGCTCTCTGGCAGTTGTTGCACAACAGTAGGAGAGAATGGGGAAGAGGTGAGTGGTACGTGCAGAAGAGGGACTCATTAATGGAAGGTGCCAGAAACTTTTTTTTTTTTTTTTTGCAGTTTTGCAGGAACTAATCCAGTTCCATGAGGCCTCCCTGATACCCTCCTGTGGATGGTGTCTCCAGGACTTACTAACTTCCTAACTTTCCATTAGGCCCCATTTATAAAGATCCACACTGGAGCTTAAGTCTCTAGCACATGGACCTTTTGGGGACAAACCGTATCCAAACCATCACAGTGATAAAAGAAGCAGATAACATTTATTGGTCATTTAGTATGTGTGAATGATAGTGTGCAAGGTACTTTGCATACAGTCCCTCACTTCATCGTCTCTAAACCCAAAGAGGTATATATTATCATGGGCTCTGTATTGAAAAGAAGGGGCTAAGACACTAACTTGTTCCAGATGTCACACATCTGACTGTGAGAGCTGGTATTTGAACAGAGGGAGGCGAGCACCAAAGCCTGCACTCACCCATTCCCTATTGGATAGACTATTCAGCCTAAGCCCCCTTCCTTTACCTACACTACTTTAAGGTCATTGGGATAGGACATGCTTGAAGGAGGATGTGTGAGAAGACATGGTACCTCCTGAGCCCCAGAGAAAGACTGGAATCTTGAAGATGTTTCTTAGTGCATCTAGTCCTGAGACACCTCACGTGGCACCACGTTCAACGTTTACTTACCACCTGAGAAGGGAAACCCAGTCGTAAATGGTTGTTTTGTGGGAATTGAGGTTAAACGAGCAGTTCTGCTCTTCTGTCTCCTGTTAGCAAGTTCTAGTAACTCCATCTCCCTTCTTTTCTCATCAAGAGTCAAAGAATAGAACGAGAACCCCAACCATCGTGTTGTCTGAGAGCTTCATTCCCTCTCTCTATCTTGCCATACTTCAGATGGAAAAGGAGGCGCCACCCACACATTACAGGAGTCTTTCTGTGACTTTTCTCAGTTCAACTCAAGGGCCATAGCTGAGTTGGGAAAGTACTGTTCTTGTCTTGGTTCCAATTTTCTTGTGCCAGCCTTCTCGTTCAGGAGCTTAGTGACTGGCTGCTCCCTGGCATCCGTCTGATTCTCTCTCAGTTGAGTCTCCTAAAAGAAAAATGATAACATTATTTATTTCTACTCAAAGTGATGTCTTCCCTTGTGGGGACTGGATGAAGTCCTGAGTGAATGTGCATTGTTGACATAGGCACAACTGTATCAAGGACCCCAATGCCTCAGATCCATGGAAATGGTAAAGACTAATGGAGTGAGGCATGGCAAAGCCTTCCTCCTGCTCAAGTATGAGTGTTTAGGATCGATTGACCAGCGTGTATAAAAGTAGTAACTGTATCTTCCTCTTGGATGACTACAACCTAAAAATGCCCCTCCCCTGCTGCAGAGACCTCCCACCAAGACTAGTTAACTCCTCCTGGCTGTGCTAGATACAATAAACCTGCTGAGTTTCCTGCGTGGCCCATCAGTTATCAGCTGCCTCCAATCAGAGCAAGCACAGCCCACGTGATCCCAAATTTCCTGTAAGTCTGTCTGTCATTATTTTCAATGTCTATCATTTCTTCATTCCTAAATCACCCCAGTCAGGTTTCCAGGACCAAGCTATAGAGGCACGATGCATTGTTCAGTCAAACCTCTGGAACTTGGTCAGCACTGATTTAAAAGAGCAAACCACCACCCAACAAACAAGCAAACCAAACAAATACCTGGAAGTTGTTTCTTTGTGCTATAGATGATACGAGTTGCAAATGTGACCTCAACATAGTTTGGAGAATGTCGGAATGGGGTTATAAAGGAGAGGTGGAGAGTTCTCCAGCGTCAGTGCAGACCTTTTCCTTTATGGACAGTGATTGACCTAGCATCACTGAAAAGGTGGTCCTTTCCTGCTTGGCCGTGTAGTCTTGTCACACGTCAGGCGATCAGACACACAGGGTTTTACGGAGATGCTTTATTCTGCTCCACATAGCGTTTATCCCTGTTTCAGTTATCATACTGTCTCAGTCTGGGTCCCTTTACAATAAGTCTTGCTGTCTGAGAGTGGAAGGTTTCCAGCTTAGCTCTTCTTTTTAAAGATTTTATTAGTTTCAACACTTTATATTTTCACATATGCACACTCACTGGTGCACACACTCCTGCGTGTATACACACACACACACACACACA